>JAVRRU010000024.1:324508-433031 GCA_035928005.1 Exophiala sp. CCFEE 6388
TTTGCGCTTGATGGTAGTGGCACCATTCCATCCTCCGCCACAGAAGATGGAAAAGAAAAGAGATCAGAGCGACGATATGGCGCAAATCCGACGTCTAGAGACGCAGACCTTTCAGACAAGCGATACTCGAGCAGGCTACGAACACAGGCCTGTTACTACGGGGACACATGCCTGTCTTGCGATGGGCATGGTGGGAGGGCAGACGTAGCGAGTAAATGCCAGAGTTGCAATGGTTGTGGAAGTATATCTCTGCCTGGGCGAGTCATACCTCTCTCGTGTCCAATGTGTAATGGGAAAGGTGTTAGGATACCAGAAATATATCAATGTAAGGTGTGCAAGGGGACAGGGTACCAACCTCGGAGGGTTCGATCGGAGCACAAGACCGGTTCACATCCAGACGACAATCGCAGAAAGCGACCAGCTTAGAGGCATCCGTAAAATTGATTAATCGCAATGACGGTCGGCGTTTACAAGTTTGATATCATATCTGCCATTACTCGTTCAAGTACCAGGGATTAGCTTGAGACTATTTTCGTCCCACTCCTCATGTACCTGGAGGGCATGAAGATTCCAGCGAAGGAATACCAGAAGCGCTGATAAATCGTACAGTCAAGGTCGAAGGGGCGAACTGTGTGCCAGACATGCCTCGGACATGTCGTATAACCCAAGACTACCTTCTGCATGATTCGCATGCTGTCATCGTCCCCTGACGGCTACTTATTCAGGCTTTGCAGATCCGACCTGGTGTTTGGCCGATCCCACCTTCAACGCCATAATCACTCTCCACAACCCACTCACCGTGCCCGACACATGGGATGCACCAAAAGACACCCGTAGGATCCCAGTAGTTCTTCAAGTGCAGAAGCTGTGGGTAGTTCGCGCCCCAGAAGGTCTGTTGCCAGTTCGGCTCGGTCGGGTCGGCTTCGTTGACGTACGCCCCTGAGTCTGGAGCAAGTCCGCGAAGGGCAGCAACTTCCACGTTACGGAGCTGGTTAGTGGTGGCGATCTTTGCTGTCTCGTTCAAGAATGGCCAGATTCGTGGAAGAACTGTACTGGTCAACAGGCAGGTCTGGAGAAATGGCACGTTGTGTCCGCAAGAACTTACTGAAATGAACATATGCATCACGCCAAGCAACAAGGACTGCATTGCTGCCACCGGGTATCTTCACGTTCTTGACACCTTGACCGGCGACAAGAGAGCCTAGAATGGCGTTTTGCGGATTGGTGGTCGTCTGCTTGAGCAGCTTCTTGAGAGTGGCTGGGTCGGTTTCGAGTGCCTGGCGGCCGAGCAGTCTAGATCCAAGTCGGAGATTTTCTCCAACACTTTCTGGTGTGTTGAGCATCCAAGCGGACGTGAAGTCAGGGACATAGAGCGTATAGTTTCCTAAAACCACTTCGTCCGCCCAACCGAAAGTGTTGTTATTGATGGTTTGTTCCATTGGGGCTATGATGGACTTGGCCTCTTGCATGGATTTCTCGGGCACGATCCATATGCCGTATATGACACCTTGCGGAGTTGGCGTTGCCGCACTGGAGTCCGGGAATGCATAGTAGTAGCCCATGACTCCGTTATCTGACAGAGTTGGAAGTTGTCCATGGAAGAAGGTGAGTAAGGACCAGAAGGTATCAGTGTTGGCGGTTGTGTTGTAGCTGTACGCGTACCACGTTGCTCCGATGCTGGGATACGCTCGAACAGTGACAGATATCATAACGGCGAAAGTCGAACCGCCGCCCTGCATACAATAATCAGCGTCTTGACCGAGACGAAAGGCGACGCAGATCGCGGATGGCAGGGCACTTACACCTCTCATAGCCCAGAAGAGTCCAGGATAGGAAGTCTCGTTGATGGTCAGATGCGAGCCGTTGGCAGTGACGACTTCCATCTCTAGCACTTGATCTGCACCGAGACCGTATTTGCTGCTGAGAGGGCTGTGACCACCTCCAGTGATCCATCCACCTATACCCACATCAACGTCTCCGCCGCCAACAACGGTGATATTGTGTTCGGCCGCAGCCGCATATATCTCACGCATACGCATGCCAGCAGCGATAGTAACAGCAGCTACGCCTCCATAACTCTTTGCACGAGGGTCACCCAAGGTGACATTGATGCCTCGGATGTTGTGCATCCAGATAGAGAGTGCTTGAGGCCCGGATGACCTTGGGTCGAGTGTCAGTGAATCGCCGGGTCAAGGTTGCTCTGGACCTACCGTCCTGAGATGTCATGACCTGTCCCTTTCACAATCAACCGCACGCCCGTCTTCTTGGCGAACGCAACTCCGGCCTGTACATGACTTACATCCGTAGCATTAATGACATATGCAGGGTATGCTGCAGCCGAGCAAGGCGCCAGGTCGCTGGGCAGGCAAGCTTCGTCGTTGTAATCTGAAGTAAATGGATCGGAAGCATGCCACGACGAGTTGGACCATTCCTGGTACACGTTTCCGCATGCAGCAGCATTATAGAAGGAGCTGTTTTGCTGACATACTTGACCAGGAGGTATAGGTACCATGAGACGACCTGAAATGGAGGCGTTCAATGCTTGCCAGGCCGACTGTGAAGGCCAATCCGAAGAGCCTGGCACTGGTTTGCAGTATGGTTGGAGAGCAGAGTTTATAGTTTGGGGCGGGAACAGCGCCATGAAGATGGCACTGATCCAAGTTGTGACCATCACGACTTGTTTGATCGGCAGGCGAAGCTCGAGAGTCGTATTGGTAGAAGGTTGGAAATTGTCCATGCCGTGAATATATACCATTGCAAAGCCCGACTATCGTATCCGTATACAATGTCTTGATAGTTTACACTGAACATGGGCACCAGAAACCATCAGATGATGCATGTCAACGGGAGTAGGTGTGCCTTGTCAGTGGAGCAATATCAGTCATTGGGGAATGAGGCCACGCCCAATTAGGAGCATTCTGCGTAAACGTCAGGTAACAAGAATTAGGAGGCCTGGAGCAGATCAGTCAATGACTAGAACTGGACACGAGTTGAAACACGAGCTGGCGCGACGCAAGGCAGCATCAAGGCTTTTTCCATGTAAAGACACCCGGTATGCCAGAAGTCTGCGATTGAGTGCGCTCGTAGTGAGAATACGAATACGTGATCTTATTGATGCCGATGGGGTATGGTGGCTTCTGGCATTCCGCGGCAGTAGATGTGCAAAGCAGCAAAATCCCCTAACAAGCCTGAAGCTGCACAAGTAGTAATGTATAACCTATAACTCCCGATGTCCTCAGTCGAGTTATTTGCTGCTCAACTGCCTCAACAGAAACCGATTCAAATCAGAAGCTGGAAGCTGGCAATGTTCATCTCCAATCAAGAGGCAACGCACGAAGTGAAGGCGGTCCTTCAGACATGATCCGGTTACAAAAGTTTGATCCTTAGTGATGGTAGGGTTTTTCTTTGAGAGCATGTCCGAGACAGTACTACTTAGGTAGTGACGAGAGGTGTAAGGAGGTGAGTGTCCAATATCATGGAAAAATGCGCTAAGCTGTTTTGAGCTGGCTTCCAACCCTGAGACTTTGTGAAGTGCGACAAGCATCGCGTGGACAGATGTTGCACACTTCATTCACACTGCCCAGGCTCTGTCATACTGCCTCTACTTTGTAATATATCTCATTCCTTACCTCCTCGTCCCTTCTGATCTTGTCCTGTGTCAATGACAGCTTCGACTCTCACCCACCAGCTTTTCTTGTATCAGTAAATCAAGATGACAGACAAACTCCCTCCTAATCTTCTCGCCCTTTTCCAACCACGACCTCCTCTGCGCTACATCCCTCCTCAAGACACTGCGCCCGATGAGAGAGCAACGAGGCCATCGCAGCTTTCTGGCTTAGCGGCCTTCCTCCCACAACGTGACGAATATCGCCAGACAGATGAATATGAGCCTACAGAGTCATGGCTGCAAAAGCGCGAGCGCAAACGACTGGAGAAGAAGGAACGCCTGGAGGAAATGCAAAAGCCTGAGTTCGACGGGTACAAGCCAAGTGAAGATCCCAAGATCAAGGGCGATGCGGTCAAGACTCTCTTCGTTGGCCGTTTGAGTTACGATGTCAAAGAATCCGATCTGGAACGTGAATTTGGAAGGTTTGGCCCTATCGAAAGAATACGAATTGTCAAGGATGAGTCAAACCCGAAACCAAAGAAACCCCACCGAGGTTACGCCTTCATCGTGTATGAACGAGAAAAAGATATGAGAGGTAATTTTCTCCGTGCATTTCCCACCTTCCCATTATCCTCCTCCCCATCCGCAACGCAGATGGTAAGATATCATGAAACTGACCCTGACGTCTCGTTACTTTCTACAGCTGCCTACAAAGAAACCGAAGGACTGCGAATCAAGGATCGTAGAGTTGTGGTCGATGTCGAACGTGGCCGGATGGTCCCTGGCTGGAGACCACGAAGGTTTGGTGGAGGTCTTGGTGGACGTGGATATACCAAACAAGCACCTGCAAGACCAACATTTGGAGCGCCGCAGACCGGATTTGGAGACGGTTTCAGAGGAGGCTTCGGTGGTCGTGGCGGGTTTCGTGGAGGCTTCCGCGGCGACAGAGGAGGCTTTGGCGACCGAGGTGGCTTTCGAGGTCGTGGCGGCATTGGCTACCAAGATCGTGGAGGCTTTGGCGGACGAGACCGAGGCGGCTACCAGAGCGGTCCACCACCACCTAATGCACCCAGTGGACCAGGCGGCCGAGGTGGGTATGGGGGAGGCTTCGAGGACCGACGAAATGGCTACGGAGGCGACCGAGGTGGAACAGGAAGCAACAAAGATCCCATCGGTGGTCGAGATCGTGGGTATGATCGAGACCGTGGCGATAGAGATCGAGACAGAGATCGTGATCGAGACCGCGACCGATACGGCGGAGGCAGACGCGACGACGACTACAGCTCGAGAAAAAGGTACCATGAGAACGATGGGAACGATGACCCGAGACAGAGACGGCGATACTGATTTCGAATCTGTTCTACGCATTGGTCGGTGTTTACTACGGCTTTGGACCACGGTTGGTTGGTGGGTATCATTCTATCATCCGTGCATTCAAATCATTGTTTCCGGTCCTGTCATGGTCTTCTACACGACATGGTAAGGAACCAGCGCGTTTTCGGTTCTAGTCGATTCGACCTCAGCAAAGGTGACGCAAAAGTACCTTGATATTCCAGCATGAATGAACTGCCACATTCAATACCTCCTGCACACGTTTACGCCATTGTGCTTGACAAGGAGCTTTTATGGGTGCGCTCTTCCTTCTACACATTGATTCCTTGAAAAGGCAGGAAATCACAATCAGACAGGCAACTCAGCTATTGCGGATGCAGCTTTTCGCTATCTTGTGAAATGTATGCAAGCAAATTACCCAGGTAGGATTAGGAGCCACTGCTCTATCGACCTTAACAGCAGTAGGAAGCTGTTTGTGTGAGTCTGGGTTTGTATGGAACATATATCTCTTTCTCCAGAACCACCTGGAACTGTATTTTGCGAATAGCATTATTGGAAATCGAGGACTGGACCGAAGACTGAAGGCTCCGCCAGCCAAACCTCAGTGCTGTCATATAAGATCACGTGTCTGCCACAATGAGGCCGCTGTTTCATCCACAATGCTCCGAATGATAAATAAACATATGACGACCACACACGTGTCGTAGGTGGTGATTATGGCATTTGTCAATGCGACATGATCTTGGTCTTCCTTGAAGGTGACATCTTGAATGGCCCACGGCACGTTGCCGTTAGAGGTGATAGTGTAGCAAAATTTCAGCAGAATTTTCAGCGACGTGGTTGGCCGTGACACATTAGAACCGCTAAAAGCAGGTTCACACGTAAGTTGACACACGACTTCCGCTAAGTACAGTTGTACACGCCTGGAGTCTCAAGGGCCTCTACAGCCTCTCTCTTGATTGGTGTGTTCTGTTTATACTTCTTCGAAACAATAATGTCATAGCACTTCAACAGTGCAACAGTGCGTGGTATGAGTTCCATGTCCTCAATTACCATGGGATTTGGATGAAAATTCTGTCGTGAGATTGGAGTATATAAGACTATGCCCCAGGAACAGGTAGGTGATCTTCATACCTCATCGACCAAAAGAAGACAAAAGTACCATCGTTCCCATTACTACCAAGCCAGCCTCATCCGAAGCCATATCAGCAGCACTTCCTCACTCCCAACCTCAATCAAACCAATTCCACATACCACACTCACCCACCACCAACATGCCATCGACCTACGCAGCATATTACAACATTATCGAGGCTAAGAGGTCCTCCGCAGCACCATCTCGCCGGATCTCCAATGACTCTGTAGAGTCTGTCTCATCGACCAAGAGGAACTCCTTCCTCAAGCGAGCTCTCGCACAACTCTGTCCCACAGAGGAGAAGTTGACTCCGAGTGGCATCTATGCACCCATCATCAAGAAGAAGTCTCTCTTCAGTAAACACTGAACCACCAGCCAATTGAATGAACGAATTTTCTTTCTATTTCAGCGGAGCATCGAGAATGGAGTTAGAGATGATATGACATGGAGTTCCCAATTGAATGGAGGCGTAGCATCAAAATTTGGACAGCATTACCGGAACCTCGCCTTTGTGCTTGAGATATGATACCTTGTATAGAATGATGACGAGACTAGAGTCTTGTAATATTAGTGGACACGACATCTCACTTACGTTGAATCTGCTTTGAATCTGCTACCAGTGAGCAGGGTGCTGCCATACCGCGCGTCGTCAGCAGCATCTTCCGTGGTTGATGACATCGCAACCATGTGATGATCGACTGGCGATGGACAGATCCATGTCACCCCAAAAATCATGGTTATTGTAGTCGCCTCTTCACAAGTACGCAGCAAGCACCATAGACGGAAGTTTTAGATGGTAGGGAGTAGTAAGAAGAACGACAATGATTAGGGTGAAGACCATCAATCATGACAGGAATCTTTAGCCTTTATGCTGTTGACCTAGAGGATACCTGGTAGCTTCTCGCCATAATACGAGATGGACACGGGAGGTGCCTTTGTTCGGCTCGCTACCTGCATCGGCTTCCTCCAGTCACAAGCGCCGCCGAGGCCTTAACTGAACCGTCTATCCTCGGACCCTCGACCAGTCAGCGGCCGACCCTATTGACGTTTTACGGGTTGATTGCAGCCTAGAAAACAAAACATGTGCACTCAGCACCTAAACTTGGGTTTGGGCGAACCCGCGTCAGAGTTCCACACGTGTATTTCCGGGCTAAAGCGCAGGACTGCAGCTTTCCACAAATCCACCACCACATCATCGTCGCCCCAACGTCGACATCCTTGTTCACCGCGATCCAAACCCTAGGAGCACTCTACAATTCAGTCATCCTCCATTCCACCTGCCGTTGTTGCACCCTCGTACCCTGAAGACGACATTTCTTGGTCATTGCTTCCCTCGGAAGTCTCCAGTCGTGGTCGTGCCTGTCGGTTGTTAGATCGGTGGTTCCATTGACACGCATTTCGAGTCTTGTCGAGCTTTCCACATCTTCTTCCACCACACCGCATAGTCCCGCCAGCATACATCAGCCCTGCATCACCAGTCGAGATCAGCATCAGATGAACCGCTCGCACCTAGTCACTCGGTGTCTCGCTGCAACAGCCGCATAATTTTCCGACATTTGCGCGCTACCTACACCGTCAACAAACCCACCACCCCGATCCTGTTCCTGAGGGGCTCAAGGCCTCGACATGGGGAACTCTCTCTCAACCCTATCCTCCTGCTGCAGAGGTAGGTAATCCCTCCGCTTTTGATCCGAACCTGCAGTACTAACTACGCTCTCCGCAGGTCGACCGAAGGATAACCTCTACGAGCCCGCCCTAGCAGACAGTGAACGCGAAGCCGTTGCAGACCTTCTACAATATCTCGAAAACGTATGAACCTTTCTCCCGAGACGCTTCTATAATGTCCTAATGGTTGTAGCGAGGCGAGACAGATTTCTTCGCTGGAGAACCCCTGCGAGCCCTCTGCACCCTTGTCTATTCCGACAATGTCGACCTTCAACGAAGCGCCAGTCTCACATTTGCTGAGATCACAGAGCGAGGTATGCAGCCTACATAAGAGAAAGCGCACTGTATTGACTAGGACACAGATGTAAGGGAAGTGGACCGAGACGTCCTTGAGCCAATTTTGTTCCTGCTTCAAAATCCAGACATTGAGGTTCAGAGAGCTGCGAGTGCTGCGTTAGGAAACCTTGCAGTAAACAGTGCGTTGCGTTATCACATATCTGGCTGAGCACAACTGACACGCTGCAGCTGAAAATAAGGTGGCCATTGTCCAGCTCGGTGGCCTGCCTCCCCTTATACGACAAATGATGTCGCCCAACGTCGAGGTTCAATGCAATGCCGTTGGCTGCATCACCAATCTTGCCACTCACGAAGACAACAAGGCCAAGATTGCGAGATCAGGAGCTTTAGGGCCACTGACGAGGCTGGCCAAGTCGAAAGATATGCGTGTACAAAGGAATGCTACGGGTGCACTGCTGAATATGACACATTCTGGTACGTGGAGACAACCAATGTGGCATCTTTCTGCTGACAATGATTAGATGACAACAGGCAACAGCTTGTAAATGCTGGCGCCATCCCTGTTCTCGTTCAGCTCTTGTCTTCCCCGGACATGGACGTTCAGTACTACTGCACCACAGCTTTGAGCAACATCGCCGTTGACGCATCAAACCGAAAGAAGCTGGCTCAGACGGAGTCCAGGCTTGTGCAATCACTAGTCCAACTCATGGATTCCGGCACACCTAAAGTCCAATGTCAAGCCGCCCTCGCTCTTCGAAACCTCGCATCGGACGAAAAGTACCAGTTGGAAATTGTCCGAGCTAGAGGCTTGCAACCGCTCCTTCGCCTCTTGCAGTCGTCATACTTACCACTCATTCTCTCTGCTGTCGCCTGCATTCGAAACATTTCCATCCACCCCTTGAACGAATCACCAATCATTGATGCCGGGTTTCTCAAGCCTCTGGTCGATCTTCTCGGGTCTACCGACAACGAAGAGATTCAGTGCCACGCAATCTCCACGCTCCGAAATCTCGCTGCAAGCTCGGACCGCAACAAGCAGCTGGTATTGGAAGCTGGTGCTGTCCAGAAATGCAAAGAGCTTGTTCTGTCTGTACCACTGAGCGTACAATCCGAGATGACTGCTGCTATTGCGGTTTTGGCTCTTAGTGATGAACTCAAGCCACATCTTCTCAATCTCGGAGTTTTTGACGTCCTTATTCCTTTGACTGACTCTGAAAGCATTGAAGTCCAAGGCAACAGCGCTGCCGCTCTCGGCAATTTGTCATCCAAAGTTGGCGACTACTCAATCTTTGTTCGAGATTGGACCGAGCCAAATGGTGGCATTCATGGTTATCTAAAGCGATTCCTGGCTAGTGGTGATCCTACCTTTCAACACATTGCGATATGGACTTTGCTCCAACTCCTGGAGTCGGAGGATAAAAAGCTAGTCAGTCTTGTGGCCAAATCCGAGGACATTATACAGATGGTGAAGACTATTGCCGACAAGCATGTCGAATCTGACGACGAAGAGGGTGAAGAAGGTGAAGGCGAGGTCATCGCCCTTGCTCAGAGATCGCTCGAATTACTTGGAAAGGGACCAAAACAGACCCTGGTGGAGGGATGAAGCAGGTCATTCGAGTCTGTTAGGTCCCAGCATTTTTCTGGCATTGTTATATACTGGTGCCCACATGGAGACCCAATATGCGTATATGATGGTGCAGCGGCATAGCGAGGCGTTTAGGAGCAGCTGCTGGGTTGCACCGCGGGTCACATGGGAAAGGCAATGAAAAGGTGGAAAACAAGGGAAAAGGTCCTGCAAAGGACAATTGTATCATTGTCTCGACGAGTGGACGTGAGGAACCTTTATTTGCTGCACAAGCACGTATGTGGCTTTTCCATACTTAGCCCGGGTTGCATTAATTATACGGTTTTCAACTCGACTTGTACATCGAAGAATGAATACAGTGACTTTCCCTCCCAAAAAATACTTGCCGGCATCCCTGTCGTTGGAATATGCCAGACCTGGATAATAGGAGGCAGCTAGCGAGCCCGAAGAATTTAAGACCAAGTGAATGGTTTCTCGGATCGAGGCTGTGGGTTCTTCTTCCTCCCGTGACGAACACAGCCTGACATTTATTGGTCCTGACCATGGATACTAGAGAGGTTGGGTGTGAAATGGTTCGTGTGGACAAGGGGAGAGATAGAAGTGATGGTGAACGGTCTTGTTTGGACCCTGAAGTTGGCAGTGTCAATCTGAGACGCATCTGGTATCAAGAACTACCTGCAGATAGAGGCATCGATCTGGAAGGTTACCAATCTTCTAGGTGATGAGCCTGGACTTAACAAAGGACTGCTTCATCATGCAGCCCAACGGGAAAGGTCCCAGTAGAACGTGGTCTTGTCCGGGTGCCAGTTGTTTTCCAGGTAAGGTCACATGCCTTACTCCAGTTTGAGCAGTCCATGAGCTCCTCCCGTGGCTTGACGGGAGGATGTGGACATAGGTGGGCGCAATGGTCGTCCAGGGCATCTATAGAGCAAGCAGTGACCACTGCATAGCAACGCTGCCGTTCTGAACCACGGGGCGGCTTTGGTATTTGCAAGAAAGGCCATCAACTGTTAACTGCCCGTGCCCCGTAATATGGCCTTTGGCAGCTGCTGGAGACTTCTCAAGAACTGTTGCTCTTGGTGCTCGCCCACATGAAAGTTCGTGGTTCATGACGGCTTCGCGACTTTTCTACTCTCCGCCTGGCCAGTGACCACATCGCGCATCTCCTTCCAACTCGCAGGAACCATGGCATTACCCGTATCGCTCGTGGCGACAACCACACCAAAGTCATTGCCCGCAGTGCTGATGTAGTAATTCCGCTCGTCGCCGAGACTGATCACCGTGGCCCGCACGATGTCGCCGACACGATACATGTCGTTCATGACGACTTTGTCTTTCTCGTGGGTGCGGACGTCCTCGCGGCGAAGGACGGCTTGGAACTGTAGGTCGTCGTTGGTGGTTTGGGTGTAGGAGAGGACGTCTTCTGGGCGGGGGTCGACGAGGAGGATTGAGGCGGCGAGTTGGCGTTGTTGGACGCGTGTTACGCGGACGAGGACAGTGGAGGATACTTTGGGAAGAGAACCAGACGTCGATGGTTCATTGCTGGGTGTTTGGCGTGGGATGGATATGGTGGGTTTGTTGTTCCCGGAGGTCTTTGTAAGGATGGATGTTCCGATTATGGACGCGAGGATGTTGGTTTCGTAGACATGTGTGCCTGGGCCGGGGGTGTGTGTTGATGTGTTTGCGAGGATTTGTCCGGGGGTTACGAGGGACGAAGTCATGATTGTTGTTGAGGCTGGATGGTTAAGCGGGAGACAAGGACGAGAAAAAGAAGGGGTACGAAAAATGAGTCCGTGGACCTGCGACAGAATTTACCTTCAGACAAGATTTACGTGGATGATGGGCATTGTTTCGAGGTGCGTCCAGAATTGATGGAGGTGGTTTGTTTGAATTGGAAAATCTTCTGCTCGAAAAGTGAATGTGGATTTTGTGGAGGGAGCAAAAGACGATCCTTTTGCTTAGTCAGCTTGTCGTCTATCTTCCTACGAGTCTACTATTTGGAATAATGTTGAGATGACGCGATCGATGCAAAAGAGAAAGACTATCTTAGGAGATGCACAGTCATGTTGTTCTATCCCAGCTCTCGCATTATTCTGCCAATCTCCCTCTTTGCAAACTTCTCTCGGTCAGCCTTGGACATCTCGCTTCCAGCCTCACGTATGCCGATGACTCGCTCCATCAAGCCTTGCAACTGCTCAACTTGTGCATCCTCGTCTCCGGGAACAACGCTTCCTGCCTGGGCATTGCCGATGGCGTCATGCTCATCCTCGAGTGACATCCTCAGCTCCATCATCTCGCGCTGGAGTTCGTGATCCAGACCAGAGAAGCGTGCTTTACCGAGTATGTTCGTTGGCAAGGACCCATGAGCATCGTCATGGTCCGAGTCATCAATGTCAAATTCGCCGTCATCTTGACCAAGTTCTGGGGAAGCCGACCAGTCGATGCCTTCTAGAACTTCGATGATTCGTTGAACACCAGTCTTTTCGCCGTACTCGTTGCGCTCGTTCTCAGTCTCAGCCTGGTTCATGTCTCCATCCCAAGCTACAAAATCCCATCCTAGCACGCCCTTGTCGGATAGACAGGTCTCTTCCAGCCCCTCAACGGCTTTAGCGAGCTTCTCTGGCTTGATGGATGTGGACGTAGATTGCATTATCGCCACCGAAGCGATATCCCGACCGTAGCTATCGTCCTCGACTGCTTCACGGAATGAGTGGACTGCTTCGACAAGCGATATGTAAGCATCCGGTATTGACGGGCTTGTTGACGCCGATACTGGCAAAATGAGGACAATACCGCCTATAACAGCGCGGACTTCTGCAGCGGCAGGGGAGAGCATTTGAGACTTCCATTCTTCGAGAGTCGAGGACGAGTGATTTTTTCCATAATCTGCTGCAGAATCATCCTTAGATTCCTCGCTTGCCTGTGTATCCGACTGCCGTACTTCGTGCTGACTCGTCCCTCTGGAATCGATGGGTAACTCATCACACCATATACTTACATCGGCACTGTAGTATTTTGTTCTCAGCTCCACTGGTGGATGGGAAGTATACCCCGCAAAGGACGTGACTTCATCCGAGGGCTTTGAGCCAGTAATGGCCTCTAAGAGACTTGCAAAAGGAGGTAATGATGTGGATGGCGTTGCTGGTGCCAGTATTAGTAGACGGAGAGAGGATGGTTTGGCGGGCATGGTCCCGGACGCCATAGTATTCCACGCTCTTTATCTATATCACGCACTTGAAAGGCTGACGGACGGTGGCGGATAGAGACCAGAAGTGGTCTTGCATTTCCATATGCAAAACATAGACATTCGAGCACAACTAGCATGGAATAGTAATTGAATTAATTCCAATCATTGAAGAGTCGACTCTTATATCTGGCCTTGGCGGCTCCAAAGCATAGTGGATTTCGCTCGGAGTTGACGTCGATCATCACCCCGATCGTGCCGCTTTTAGTGCTACCTACTCGCCCCTGTCGCGACTCACCACCTCTGCTCACCCGTTAATCATGTTTCATATACGCGGACTGCTGTACTTCTTACGAGGGAACCTCCATGACTAGACTGCATCACTTTTGCGGTCCATTACCGGAACATTGGGGACAGTAGAGGCGGTGGTCTTCTCAGTACCTCCTGATCCCGGCCTTTGGATATCTTCTTGGAACAGAAGGAGCTGTCCGACACACTGAGCAGGGTCTAAATACCTTCCAGATATCGTGTCGATCTTGCGTCTGATGCACGTCTTCGATTGCCAAAGCGCAAGACTGGGAGTGCCCTTAGGCTGATCCCGCATCACCACTTGTCAGGCCCGAAATAGCCCTTTGCCGGCAGCGGCTTGTACGGTGTCAATCTTCCGTCCGCGGTGTTCTTGTACACCGAGTTACCCCACCAGTTGATGGAAACGCCTGGGTAACTCAGCGCGAAGAAGATGACGATGCCCGAAAGGGCCAGGCCGACGTCCAGAGCTGCGGAGGTCACGTACGCATACTTTGTCCACCAAGCACCTCGGCGCCTCTTGATCCACCAGTTGAACAAGGCTCCGACGGCAAACCACGACGTGTAGTTGATGCCAGTGGCGGGTGGGTAGTTGTTGGTACCGCCAAAGAAGACCACCCAGTTGAGGTTGCGCAGAATGAAGTTATTGGGCCATCGCTCCAGCATGAGCCAGGTAATGACGGGGCAGAGGGCTCCGATCCAGAACATGTGCAGATACCCAGAGTACATCTGACCCGGGGAGAATAGACGCATGGGCCCAACGGCGCCCCAGAGTACCGAGGCTGAGAAGTTGGCCCGACCTTGTGGGCAGGTGAAGTTGTCCGACTGGTCACTCTGACAGAGGTTGTCAATGTGTCCGAGGGCCCAGACGAGTACGCCGACCTGCGTGATGGCTCCGAGGAAGCAGGCCACGAATTGGGCCCAGAAGGTGGTGCGGCGTGGGATCTTCATGTAATAACCAAGCTTCATGTCTTGGGAGAAGGACATGGCCTGGTAAACGCCGGTGAAGGCGTAGAATTTGAATGTGAGCGCCACGACCGGTTTGCCGGGGATCAGGTACCCGCTGATGATCTGGCCTAGGACGACGAGGTAATTGGTGTTCTGGTTGGTCATGGCATAAACCACCCCGACTGGGACAACGAAGAAAATGACCAGGAGGAGGGCCATGACGATGCCCCAGACCGGAAAGCCGATATGGTAGTGCTCCATGCAGGCGACGGTGAGCCAAATACGACGACGGTGAGGAGACCGTACCACCATTTGGGCACAGCAGGGTATTTCTCCATCAGTCTGGCGTGGATGTCGAGCTTGTCTTCACCCCTGACGGCTCTCCAGATGTAGCCTCCGTGGTACAAGGCCACGTAGACCGGGCCGGCCGTGAGGACAGCAAAGCCGATTCCGTAGTAGGAGGCAAAGGTCGTCGGCATGAACACGGGGCTGTATTCGGAATACAGCTCCGGTACGAAGTTGCCGTTGATGACCACTCGGCTGGCGTTGAAGGTTTGTCCCGTATTGTCGTACAGGTTGGAGCTTGAGATCGGGAGGTAGGCGCTATAGAACGTGTTGGTGTAGTACAAGATCGGCGGCATGACTGCGTAGAACAGAAACCAGCCACAGATGACGTTGATCTGCGCGTAAAGAGGGAACAGAATGGGCGACGTGTTGTATGCGATTTGTGCCCAGTCAAACGTCAGGGGGAAGTATCCAAGACCTTGAAGCTATGGGAAACATCAGCAACCACACGGACTATAATGGACGGGCAAGAACTCACCTGTCCGAAGAGCTGGTTTACCACGACATTATTTGGTGCGGCCCAACAGATCCAGGTGAAGTAGCTCAACGCCGTGAAAATGTATCCTGGGAACCAATACCAGACAAAAGCCGCAACGAAGACGATCAGAAAGTACTTGAGACGCGAGATCTTCCAACCGTCTGCGAGGTTATTTTCGCGCGAATGGAGTGTTTGGAACAGGGCAGCGTTCGCCAGCGTCGAAGGCCAGATCATGGCCGCCGGCTTGACGAGGATGTCGTTTGCCAGGCCTGCTATGCCGAGACCGAACATTTGACAGGTCAAAACCAACAGGATCTGGTACCCAGCTGGAGCTTTGTCTCCGTAGAAGGCGACTTGAGCCTGAATGATGTCGGTCGCCCAAGCACTCGTGAAAGAGATATTGGCCATGATCGTGATAAGAGTGTGTTCCTTGCTGTTGAACTTGTGATCAGGATTGAAGCACCAGCGACCGAATCGTCCAAGGTCAAACGTCTTGACGGGAAGGGCTTTGGCATATGCCACTCCGATAGGGAACGAGACCAACTGGGCGACGAGGGAGCTGATCGTAACCGAAGGATACCTCATCGAGAAGAACTGGTTGACACCGGCTCCGACCATGGTCAAGACGATGCCGAGAGACCATGCTCGGAAAGTATTGACCGGTATCGTCTCGTCGTCGGTCGGGCTGGCCACGGCACGCACTTCGGGGAAGGGCGAGTTGTCGGACTCGATGGCATATACTCTTGTCGCATCGGCGTCACTCAACACCCCATCGATGGCTCCGTGGCTGCTGGCATCTCCATATTGCGGTTCGACGTCTACCTGAGACTCCTTGACGCCCAGGCCGTCGGCCGTCGTCGATGGTAGGCCTTTCAGGTCATAATTTTCTCCCTCCACGGTCTGAGTGCTGGGGTTCTCGCCAGGTTCGACTCCGTCCACGACGAAGGGCTGTCGATGATGCAGACCAGTCATTGTCAGGTCCACGAAATCGAGCAAGGATGAAGTTTTCTTACTGGTTAGAATCAACGTGGATGCGCATTGATGTTAAGTATTCGACGGTGAGGCATCGTCCCAACGCTGGTGTCTGAACTACCAGGTCAAAGACTAGCCAGAGCACTTGACAGTCCACTTGTATGATGTGGGCCTCCGCGTTATCAGGAAAAAGACCAACAGTGCCTATCGCCTGCCAGGCCGAACTGTCCGTCCAGTTTGGCGACTATCCGAGTTGCTCAAAATGGAAATACTAGCAGTTCGTCCAGAGAGCACTATATAAGTGGGCCCCCTTTGTCATGTCCTGTAGTACCACGACCGATTATAACCGAAGGATACGAGGAATTAGACTTTAAGCCGGCCTCATCAGCCTCACTAGGCTGCTAGCCCTGCCAGACGTCGACAGAATGATACTGTAGCCCGTGTCCTCACTTGCTTGGGCGAAGGTCCGGTTCCGCAGCTAGGAAACTAGGTGCAGCCCGCGTGTATTGCGTGTGGGAGTGGGATCTTGCCAGCGTGTATGGGACCACCTTACCGCGGTCCTCAGCACTCGCTATCTATTGATCGTGCGTGTCGGCCCTTTTGACCTAGATTGTTACCTGTTTGGGAGTGTCGTAACGCTGATATCTTTTCCGGACAAGGACAAGTTTGAGATCGCCCTCCAGGAAGGGTTCATCCTTGAACCTCGCAAATAGATGCTGGTTGTTTGAGGCTTTTGCTGTGATCTTTTACAGCATTCCGATCACTCAGCTCATTGCTGGCAATGTTCGCCAGGCCTACCTCTGTGCTCTCGTGGCTCAAGTACTCTTCATTCCACGGTCTATTCTCGGAGACACTCAGGCCCAACAGGGACCAGCTCTAAGTGTGCTCCAGGGTACTAGATCAACAAGATCTGGCATGTTGTAATGGAGCTACAATCTAGAAGATTTATTGCCTTTGGTCCAGCCTTTGACATCCCCAAGATCTTCAGGTCTTCTGATGCCGCCCATCCTTTTCTGGGGATGTGCAAAGTCTCTTTCCACCGCGGTCTCCGGCCGCCACCTCCAAGTCTTTGCGATGACAGGGTCCAAAGTTCCCTCAAGAGCTTCCACCACGAAATGGCCAATCGATGTAATGTGCATGAATCCCCGACCCGAGTCACCTGTAGCGAAAAGCAGCCGCTTGTGTACGGGATGACGGCCGATAAGAAAGCCCCGATCAGGTGTGTCGGCGCACCAACACACGCGGGCAAATGAGAACGGGCGTTGAGCCAGGTGAGGCATGCATTCAGACAGATACGACCGTATGCGCTCCTCTGCCTCCTTGGGGATCTCGTGCCTGTGAAGAACTTTGCTCTCTTTCCGGCCCGTCGCCGGGTTGACAGAGAAGTTCGTGTAGCCCGGAAACTCGTTGCAGATCTTGAGCTCGCCGCTTTCCACGTCGACCATGAAGAACCCGCGCTCGATGTTGGACATGATCGGATTGCCACGATAGAGTGCCCTCTCCTGGGGTTCAAGTTTGATGTGAGCCAAGGTCCAGCATTTGGGCAGGAGCTGCTGTTCAAACTCGAAGAGCTCACTACTCCGGGCGCCGGCTGCCAGAATGACGCAGTCTGCTTTGTGTGCCAGGCCGTCTTTGGTGCGGACACCACGGACCTCGTCAGACTCGTACAGAAGGCCAACGACCTCGCCGGCGCCCGGTCCAGTCACAAATTGGACGTTCAGCCTCTTCACCTCGCGAAAAGCCGATTCCATGGCTCGTCTGGCCTCTGTGTATCCAGACCCAGCCCTTCCTGGCTTGTACCAGCCTCGCCATCCAGGGAAATCACCCGTCAAGGCTCCTTCGTGCATGAGAGCTCTGAAGCCTTGGGCCGTCTCTACTTTGGTCATGGCACTCGTGGGCTGATAACGAGCTATGAGATTGCTTTCGCCTTCAACGGTGGAGGCTGCGAAGATCAAGCCTGTTTCGTGGTAGAAGGGGCTGAAGACCGGATCTTCTCGCCAACCCTTGATGGTCTTTGCAAAAAGCTTCGTGCCGACATAGCCCTCGTCCGTACTGGTGGTCAAGTTGCCACCGTCGACTATCTTGTTGACATCGTTTCCGGCTGACAGTGGAGAGGGGATGGTATAGGGATCAAAAACCTTGACATTGGTGTAGCCACGACGGCCGAGGTGAAGTGCGCTGGATAAGCCGAATGTGCCACCGCCCACGATGATAATGACCTGATCCTTTCCCATGGTTGCTGCTATCTCAAACCGTTCATAGGGATAGAAAACGCAGTACTAGCGACTTTGGTAGGTCTTGTGGCGGCGATCCTGCTCGCGGTATGTTGCTTTCCCCTCGTTGGCTGAATCGAGATCGACAGTCGCGGACTGAAGAGGTCTCGCAAATTGCTTGTTTCCGTTATTCGGTGAATGTGACCGGGTAAGGAACGATGCAGAGTTGTAGTAGATGCCCTGTCCTTTGTTGGAACATCTCGATAAGACCTACCTAGGTAGGTGTCAGGCCATCGCTGGTTATCTCAAGAAGGTCCAAGCGACAAAATCCATGCACGTATCTTGCCAGAGAACCCCAGACCCACTCATTTCATGTACTATAGTATAGTACGCAGGACTGTCTGCACGTCAAGCAGGGATGGTGCGGGAGATCGACGCGAGCTCGCTTTGGGGGGTTTTCGCACCGACGACACCCCTCCCCACCCACTACAGATAGGTAGCAGTCCATCTTCCTTTGCCTATTGAAGTCCTCATGCCCAAAGACCTCGCCGTTGGCCCATAGTCTTATCGTGGTAGGTAGTCGATGAGGGTTTGAAGCAAAGGTGCATGTAAGACTGGACTAAAGAATCTCACAAAGTGAATCGTATGACGATACAACTATTCATGCGAAGATGACTATCAAAATTTGGGCCGAATTTGCTGGAATCGCTGCCAAGAGTCGGTCTCTCGATATGTGCCTTATTAGGTATAAAGGACGTACTAAGGAAGGTGGAGTTACGCCTGTTGGATGATACCAGTCCTCACGGCTAACATCGGCAAGCTATAGGAGTGCTATCTATGCGAACAGGCTTGCTCACTGGGCTTATCTTGCTCGGACCGTAGTGCTTGTCACTCCTGACCGCTCTGTAGATCGACACACAACTAGCTAATACATGCTCTCTGTAGTACGATCGCAGATGCAGACAGGACGCAAAGTCTCCCGTGGGCTCCTATAGCAACTTGGATAGCTCTGGCGGTAGTGACTGATCCATGATGAGGATAGTCAGACAAGGTCCGAGATAGCATCTTGCGAGCTAGTCTCTGTCCTCGGACTATAGTTTCGCAGACGCTTCTTTTGCCATTCCTCGAACGATCTCGCACACCCTGTCCGCCATGCCAAAAGCGTACAGATATCCCAGTCCACCCGCCCCATATGCGTGCACCACGCGACCCGTCCCCTCCACACGGATCCCTCCATGCCGAGCAGGCCGGAATCCGACGATATCTCGGATCACGTCGCGGTCCAGGTCGAGATCGCGGAAAGCGCCGTTCGTAAGGCTGTTGACACGTCGAAGAATGTCCGTTTTCGTGTGCTGAGCCACTTGCCTGTCCGTTGAATCCGGCTCACTCACGCCGCCCAGGATCACGCCGCCGCTGTGCAGCCGTGGAATGACATAAGTATACTCGGAACCTTGGAATATGACGACGCGGTCGAACGAGCTTTTCACAAACATCGTCTGCCCTCGCACGCTATGGACCTGCTCGTCACGCGCGAGCTGTCGTGCTCCCAGGCCTGTAGCATTCACGACTGCCCAAGCAGACCTTCGTTGTCGCAGTGTCTCAAGATCAACCACTTCTTCCCTCACCATCTGCACTCCTCGTTGGACTAATTCCATCACAAGCCAGGGGAGGAAGTACGGCGGGTTTATCAGCTGCGTCGTGTAGGTGAAACCAATCTTGGCGGATTTGAGAAGCTCGTCTCTGGTCAAGAACTTGAAGTCGTCGAACCATGTTCGATACCAGATTGACGATTCGCCTTCCCGGTCGTCGTGAAATTCGGTGATAGCAATAGACTATAGATCAGGAGAATGTTAAGCATCATGCTGCCGATTTTGGCCGGGTGTCAATCGGCTTGCGGGTTTCTTGGTGCTCGCTAGAGGATTCGCGATGTACTTACACTTAGACCGACATGCGGCTTGTCCTTCGCCAGTTTCTGATAAAAGTCAAGTGATCTCTTCTGCATCTCTATAGATCCTCCAGGATACGGTGCAAGCAATGCACCAGCCCTGAACAATCGTTAGGGAATCAATCATCAACCATGCCGTACGAGTAGGGAAAACGTCGGAACACCACTGACCATGGACTCGCAAACGCCGTCGTCTCATCACCTGGAAAGTCTCGCGCGACCACAACCACGTTGTAGCCTTTGTCCGCAAGTAAAAGCGAACATGTCAGCCCTACGATACCTGCGCCAACGACAACGATGTCGCGTTCCGTAGCCACCATCACGTTCGAGGGGTTTCGAACTCGTGAAAGTGTGCTGCAGTTTGTTCTTAGTCCAGAATTGCAGTGATTGTGTTGGCGGCTTGTCGGCTTTCCACTTCGCGGGTGCTTATAGTTCCGATGCTTTCAGAAGGAAGGGTGTTAGGAGCGGATAGGGGCTGATATTAAAGGTGTTATCGGAATTGTATTACACGGGATGGAGAGGTCCGCAAATTCGGGCCTTCGCTCCCGTCAGCTCCATAGCGTGATCGACCGCGAAGTCGACAGAGTTCTGATAAACTTGCAGCACGAAATTACCTAGGTTGCCTAGTAATGAGGGTTGTCGGTATGAAGTCGTAAACGTGACTGACCCTTAACAGCGAGGCGTGACGCTTTTAGTGGCCCCTAATTGACAAGGCTGTCATGATGTCTACAGGCTATGTGATTAGTCATACAGCTATTCAGACGCCGCTAGTAGTGTAGATAGCGAGTGGTAGGTAATGTTGAAGGGGTAGTCCTAAATCCTCCAAGGCGTGAGCGAGAGCGAACAATCATCGTACTGACCAGTCCAAAAGCGACCGCGAAGATATTTTCCTGTGGCTCCAGTCCAAAACGTTGATTATGCCAGATATTGGGCTCAGACGCACGGCTGGCATAGGACGTCTCAACGAAGGTGGCGAGACGAGTCATTCATTGGCAAGAACTGAAGAAGTGAAGAACGGGACTTCTATAGGGCCTCGATGTACACATGCTGAGGTCATGACGGGATGAGAGCAGCGACGGTCGACATTGGGATATCGAACTCGGAGGAGAATGAATGTGGGCCATTTGATATAACTCTTTCGCAGCCACACATCTCGAAAGCAGGGGTATCGTAAGATCCTGGACGTATGCAGCCATTCATCTCCTTCCAAATAACACACGTTTGGTTCCATGCTGTAGGATATCGCCTGTTTTCCGTTTCTTCCTGTGGACTTTCACGCCAATTGAACCCATCGTAACAACGCCGTCTCTGCTGAAGTAGTAAGGATCTGCAAGTAGATATGATCCCAGCCCGCCACTTTTTGTAATTTTCTTTCCCGGAAAGCAACAAATCTTCCACTGCCTCGTTTAACCTCTCCTTCCAGCTCTTGCTCTGTTGACCGTGGCTCTTCCTCTGGCCAGACCAACACCACGGCCTCTTGTACCTCGTGATCTGAACATGGGCGCATTCCGTAGCATATCTGGAACAATGAAAAATCGCACGTGGCTACCTCGGATGTAGACTTGGTCGAGATGGGACACTCTGCCGTCGCGTGCTGTGGCTGTGATGTCTTTAAGTTGAACATTCATGTTGTCTTCGGCTGTACAGGAGAGATGTCAGTGGTGTTCCTTCAAAGCCAGCGATTTTCAGCGATGGAGCTGGATATGTGTGCTTAGGCGCAAAGGAAATGTATGCCTACCTTCGAGCAGTTTTCCCCGATAAACCTGGCCAGAAGTGAGCTCTAGTGTGACAACATGTCCCTGCGTGAGAACTGTTAGCCGATGCACTCTTTTGAAGGGGCGCTTCTTGGGATAGCGACGTACCTGGGCCTCGTTGAGCAGCTTGATGGGAATGCCGATTGTGGATGTGAGTTTGCCCATGGTTGGCGATCGCGCTCTGGGTGTATTTGGGGGTAAGAGGGAGGTCGGATCGGATGACTGGTGTTCAATTTATCGTTCAGGGTATGGTGCCGGAGTGTGCGACAAGTGATTGTGTTGTTGCTGGAAGTTGTAGATGTTTTGGTGGTGTTGGAAATGATCGCAGCGCACGAAAAAGCAGCATTTGCACCTGCATTTTAAAATCCGGGGCCTTGAGATTATCTCCGCAGTCGGAAATGTTGTTTGCGCATCACAGTCAATCTACTCGCTTCATATCTCATCGTCACTCTATCCCGGAGATCACATATTGTGATGCCGCTCCTTTCCAATGTGCCAGCCCTTCGATTGACGCTTGCCTACGCGCTCCATGATCCTTCGTGCCTCTTGCCACACAGAACCATCCCGACTCTGCTCTCACTTCCACTGCCTGTCGGGCCTTGCCTCCCCACGAAACCCACGATTCGTGCCATCGTCTTAGACAAAGACAATACTATCTGTCCGCCTGAAACGGCTAAGCTGCATTCATCTTTCGTCAACAAGATCGAAAAGATCAAAGAGTCCTCAGAATTCTCCCACAATGCTCACAGCATACTGATAGTATCCAACACTGCAGGCAGTTCTGCGACTCCAGAGCACGAAGCTGAAGCAAAGCTGCTCGAAGCCGAGCTTGGCCTTCCCGTCTTGAGACAGCATCCAGACCGTAAGAAACCTCTCTGCGGACCGGACATTTTGGAATACTTCAAGAACCATGGTGTCACGGACAATCCAAGGGAGATAGTTGTAGTTGGGGATCGACTGGCTACTGATGTTCTCGTGGCTCATCAGATGGGAAGCTGGAGTATCTGGTGCAGAAACGGCTGGAGGAATCCTGAGATACCTGGACGGGACTACAGAGGCTTCCTGAGCAAGATGGAGAATCGATTTGAGCGAATCATGAGGAGTGGTTTCCAAAGAACTGCTCCTTTACCAAGGACGACATTACCTACGAAAGAACCTTGAAATTGCTGAAATGGTACAAACATTTAGCATTGACACCAGTTTGTCTGACATTCGAGGTCGCAGTACATGCGCCTGGCACGGCTGCGTGCGATGTCTGATTTGTTGAATCTGCCGTCATCAAGCATTCCATCCTTTCCGCTTGGTATGCTACCGAAGGCACCCCGGTCTTGTACCGTCTACAGCGTACGGCGTCTGTTCGCCATAGCTGTTCCGGTTTTGGCCAGAGAGACGGCCCATTTAGTAGAAACTATGATTTCTCCAATGGCTCACTAGAAGATCCAGACACAAATGTCGGGCTTCCATTTATAGTATCGACATCCCTGGAAGGACTATTATATGCAGGTAGAGAGTCGTCGGGCTTTTGCGACGTGGTATGTATAGCTGGAAGTTCGGACGCTGATGGGAAATTGTATCGAGTAGTAGGTGGTTGTGAAGTCGAGGATGGCGTCTCCGCTGGACTCAATGGGGTTTCTCTCGGGCTGAATGGCGTTTCTGCTGGGCTGAGTGGCATACTTGACAATCGCTGCACGTCTCTTCTGACTAGCTGACTGGCATCCGAGGTCATTCTTCGGCTCGTAATTTGGGCAATGGCATCTTTCATCTTGAATCTGTTTTCTTTGATCTTCACTTCTATCCGTCCAGAAATGGGAACCTTTGTCCAGTCGGAGTCGCCTTCCATCAACATGAACCTGGCTGCTTCAAAGAAGACTGTATGACTAGAACCGGAATTCTCAATGCACCAGGCATGTTTCAGGTCGATTTGGTGCTTTGTATACGTTGTTCTGGAATCGACCATGGCGTCGATAGTCTCTTCGCGGCCAACATTCCTGTCGCTGCCATTCGTGTTATCCTGGAAATCCGGTGCAAGCAGATGATTTAGTTCCATGCGACTTGGATTCGGACTGTCATATTGGAAGAACAAAGACTTCAGGCACTGGAGTCCCTGTGGAGATTTGTTGGATATAGAAGTGTACGAGAGGGTGTGCTCCGTGACATATACTTTGTTGCCCATGGCGGACGTAAGCACACCAGTCTGAGATAGGCACTTGCTGTATGTGAGAGACAGTTGCGATGCGTTGGAGATTGTTGACGGCGACAAGATGTAGGTAAAAAGAGCTCGACAGTGCCTGATCGACAGTGACCTTAGTGGCTGTGATTGATCAAAGGGTCTTCTTGTCGTTACGAAACAGCCAATCTCCACCTCGACCTTACGGCCAGGCTTCCATTTCGTGTAGCCTAACTTGATGCGGGAAATTAAGGCCTCCAACGAGCAAAGTCGAAACTGGGGGCACCACGACGGTACCTAACTTAGGTACTCTAGGCATTTTAGGTTCAAGTGGTACTGTAGAATAGAGCCTAGGGTGCCTACCTAGGTAATAAGCTTGATAATTAAGCGCCCCACGCAATGCTCGGCGTTGATCGTCTTCATTTTGGACAACTGTCGTCCCTTCAACATCAACACTCACGCAACCATGTCCGCAGGCAGCAACATCATGAATGAGGAGAACAGTAAGTCATTCATAGTCAGCTATGGCAGCTGAAGCTATGTGACACGTCTTTCTGCAATAGCACATATTGTCTTGCTCAGTCACATCTCTTCCACCAGTTGTTTGTCCCTCATTTGATGGACATCGGTCATCAGTGGACAGATACCACAAGACCACGAAACACTTACTGCCACAGCGGCTTTCCATTTCCCTTGCATAAACACCATCCATTGTCATTGATCCGACTTGTCAGTCATCTCCGATATTGTCGCCAGATCACTTCCATTCACTCGTCACCAGAGCCTGCTGTGGGTTCTGTGCTCCATGGCCGTACCGCGCGACCATCCTCTGCAGAAGCAGACCATGGACCTTAAGAAAGGCTGCCTTCATCTCTCGGTTCGCTTCGCGCGATGCTGCATACATCGGAGGGTCAGAGAAATACCTAGGGATCCTGGCGTATTCGGTCACCCAATTTTTCAAGGTAGCCGTCTCCATCCTCAATTGAGTGTCGATGGGTGTGAGTCTGTTCACGACTGATTCGACATACGCCAGTCGTAATTTTAGCAAGTCCGGGAAATGGGACAACAGAAGAACGCACTCCGCCTCGAGTTCCAATTTCCATCCTTCATCAGCGAAGAAGCTGGGTAAGGCAAGGGCTCGGACTACGCACCACAGCCGCCATGTCGCCGCCGCACGGTCCAGGGCTGGCCTCCGAAGCGCCCCGTACAGTATAAACCCGAGCATACAGTCGAGCTTGAGTTTCATTGCCGGGTATGTATGGTTTCTTCCTGTCATTTTGTGCGCACGAGCAAGACACAGAATCTTGTCCTTGATGTCCAAATATGTCCCATCATTTCCGGATGTTGCGTACGCCTCTCTGAGTTCGTCTCCCATTCTCTTGACTCGCAACCCGAACCTCTGCTGAACAGACATGTCCTTCAATTTTTGGTTGTATTCATTCATCAAGTTTGTCAAGCTGGATTTCCCATTCTCATCTGCCGTTTCGATTGCGATGCCATAGCGATTGACTGCGTGGCCAATCCAGAAGAGGAAGTCATTCTCCAGTCGTCTCAGCAGTGCTTCGCGGTCTTTGAGTTGGAGGATGGTGCATAGTTTTCTTTCCGATGCAAACCACAGAAGAATATTTCCCGAGTGCCACGGTCCGCCATCAGCGCTCTCAATGAGATGAAGAGCAGGGCCAAGCATGTGGAGGTCGACTGCAGGTATGACGAATTTCCTAGATTCCTTTTGGCCTGCCAGACCAACGATGACCTGGATGATAGGCTGACATGGAGGATTTGCCTTGTTCCAGAGCTGGAAATCTGGAAAGTGCTGTCGGAGGAGCTCGAAATGCCCCAATTCCACTCGAAATGTGATGAAACCATTGACTTTGAAGAACAGGTCTCTTGCCTCCAAATGCAGTTGCTGGCATACATGAAAGATCTTGTTGTCTGGCTTATGCGGTGCTCGTTTCAGGGGAAATATGTTGCTGTAGGGGTGATCTTCGCAGACGCTACCAAACCACTCCAGGATCGCCTGAGGACGCACGACCCGTGGTTTCAGATTCATCGCTCGTTCCAAGAGGCGCCATGCCATCGAATCAAATCCTTGGGTTTGAAGTATGACCTCGCGGTCGGGTTCAAAGGCAAGAACACGACGAAGCATCTCATGCCGGACGTCTTCATGTATGTTCAACAGAGTTGGACGCTCGGCCGACGCCATCTTGTCTTGTTCGAAGGTGTTTGTTGTTGTTGCAGGCTATTCAAAATGGGCGACGGAGACCAATACAGACTGCGCTAGGCAGTGAAGAGTGAAGCAAAAGTGCGATGTACGGCAAGTCACGCGATCACTGATGTACGCCTGGGTGTCACTATCGACGGACAACAAAGCTACTGCAGTGAAGAGTGGGCGGTGTCTGTGATCACCGGTACTTGCATTGTCCTATCTACTTTGACGGCGACCGCTCTTATGCTGACACCTAGATACAGTGGCTGTCTCAACACTCCTGGGCTCCATGGCTTTACAAGAGCACGAGGCTCATCGTTGGTAACTCGCTGAACCCTACTTCCACCGCCTTCGGCCATTCAGCAGCCATCACAGAGATACCAGTAACGTCTTCCCATATGAAATACTGGGAAGAAGGATGCTGTGGCCTGTCGGTTGTGATGGCTGTCTTCTGAAGCGGATGATGTTTCGTCGTTACGATGTTCTTAACTAGAGATCAGCGAGCGCAGACGTGATGTGAGCACGAGCAGTCGGCTAAGTAGCAAGGACAATCGAGTCAGTCGCAACATTGTGCACATCTTCCAAGCTGTAGGGTCTCTTCAGATGGTTTAGTGGGAGCTCCCACAATTTCCCCCTGGCTGGCACAGCCTTACGTAGCCGCGTGCTGTGATTGGTTGTTGGTCGGATTGTCAACATTCGCCAAAAATATCAGAACGTGGTTATGTGATGAAAACGATAAGGTCGCGGTATGGCGAAGATCACAGAATGCAACATGTTCAGTCTTGGAGAACTGTTAACGTCGAGATCAAGGAGTCTGCCTTCTCATAGAAGAAATTACCCTGAGCCAGCCCGCTACTTATTACCACCTAAACTCCATGCTGTTGAACAGGCAAATTGTCATCAAGTAAAAGTGTCAGATGCAGAAGACACTCCAGCACCTCATGATTGTCATGGTCTCATATCATCCATCATCACACATGATGAAACGTCCTGCCGCGTCTTCATCCCAGAGTGACTTGCTGCAACCGAGAAGTACGTCCGAAAAACCATGGTCCAGCAACCACCCCTAGCAACTGCTCTTTCACTGCATCGCCCATCGAAAAGTCCAGATCAAACCGGTGTAGCCTTTCTTTGGCTTCAATCGCGGTCCCCAAAGTGCCGTGACAACCCGCTGACATCGATCGGCAACTTCGAAAAGGGTTTCTTTGTTAGAGCCTCGCTGCACCGGTTTGAGCAGGTCGGCGCTCAAGTCTGCTAGTGCCTGCCATTGTGGCAACATTGCTTTCCCCTTCTCTTTTGCTTCTTTCAACGCGATATCGCAATTTCCCCGGATCCGGCGAATGCTGTAGGCTCCGTTCAGAGCATCATTTCGCTCAGCGAAAAGCCGCAGAAGCATAATCTCTAGACGAATATTCCATTCCGGCAGTGGGGTGGCACATGGCAGCCGCAGGGCAAGCAAACCACTCGTGATTGCGAGTTCCCGAGCTAGTTTTGGCTCGAGACGGGTAGTCCGAGGGACATGTGAAATCGTAGCTTGATGCCGAAGCAGAGTCTCGGTGATGTGGTGAGGGTCAGGGCTGTCACCACTTTGCTTGTTGATGCTTTCTTCGTGGTTGCTCTTCTGTTCCGGATCTACATTGGGTATGGAGGGAGACGTGGGTGTTATCGGTGTTACTGGCGTTCCCGCTGTTGCAGGCGTAGTAGGTGTAGTGGGATTTGCTGGCAACTCAAGCCTCAACGGCAGATTGCCGAAAAGTACACTGGTCCTTTCGCCCACCTGCTTCGGGTGCTCCACGGATACCTTCCTCATGGGGTGGAGGACTGGAGCAGGCGGCAAAGCGATACGCATTAGTGAATCGCTTCGGAGCTCACACAGTCTGTAAGAACTGAGTGCGATCAATTTGCAGACACGATTGATACCATGATTGCTTTTGGCCGACACATCAACCAATTCACCAGTTCTGGTTCGGACCATGCTGGACGCTTCGAAGCAAACTCTTTCGTAGAGCAGCTCCGCTCCTAGGTAGTTCGCCTGTGAGACGCAAACATCGGCATGGGCCATTATTTGCTCAAGGTAGGCGCAGATGGCACTGTAGGCATGGAGATTCGCATCCGTACTACTAGCTGTCTTGTGTTTATTCAGCGCAAGACGTATTGACTCCAAGCGTTCCTCGGTTACTCCCTTAGTAGCAGACGCCTTTCCCTTGGACCCGGGGAGACTGTGGAACTCGACCGAATTGATTTTCCGGTGCAGCCAAGGCAAGATAGCGAATTTGACAAAGGAATCTGTCCGATTCGCATGTTTGTATCGCGGAAGAGCTGATATCGTCAGATTGTATCGCATTCCGTGGGCGAAGGTGCCTTTGTTCATGATCCAAAGTGCATGCACGAAGTCTGCGGCGTCCTTGTAGCTGCATATGTACACCGGAGTACTTGGCTTGACATTCTGACCACTGAATAGCATCACAGGCTCAAACGTCGAGCTACTTGATTCGAGTTCGCCGCATGATAATCGCGTTGGAGGGAGAGGTCCCCATACTGTTATGCCGTAATTTCTGAATTTTGCACCCAACCCTTTGATACCAGATTGTAAAGCAACCACCTTATTCTCCGCATACAGCACCGTTTTGCCTTCGCAGTAGAGCTTCTTGCATGTTTTCAATATGGCCACATCGAGATGACAAGTGTTGATGAAGGGTGGGAAGCCATCGATCTCTTGATTTCCCCGATGCCTGAAAGGCGCAGCCTCCAGTATCCGACGTGGATCTAAGCGGAGGAGTTCGTTGATAGTACGAGGATGTGCCCGGCGAGTGTGTGATTTGCGATTGCGGTCGATGCGTAAGAGATAGCGGACGATTTTGAGGCGTATCTCCACAGGTAGGCGCAGCAGATGCGATGTCGTCGGGGGTGTATCGTTCGCAATTTCTTCCTCCTCTTCACAGTCAAGTATTAAACGGAGGGTGATGATCTCTCGAGATTGCAGAGGCATGTTCTCGGCATCGCATGATCAAGCACGATTAGGCTGGACTCCAGTTAACCTGCGACACGTTGTTCGACTTGATTTGATCATCGGCCTTCGTTACATGGAGTGAGAAATCAGAGTAGCAAAATTCCCACGCAGTCAAGGTCACAATAGGGCTGAAGTCAGGATGGAATGAGATTCATCTCCGGTGAAGAGAGCACGAAGTGAAACGGTGAGGCATAATAGGCAGGACCAGCAACCTTGGCCTCGCCGCCTTCTTTCTACCAGGATGCTGCCTCAACGAAGTTAGTGAATGCACAACCAAACGAATGGCGCCCGATGAAGCTGCTTAAAGTATAACATTCACGGACAAGGCGATCGTAACGAGGGGATGCGGAACTTACGGCGGGAGGATCATATGACAGCACGTCACGTGTAGTCTCTACGCCGACAAGGTCGACGATATCTAATGTCTTTCTCGACCGAATGACCGATCTGCTACCTGCATGTCGAGTATTCGAATTCTGTTCCCAGGATCTGAAATCAGCTTTTGTGCCAATCCATAATGTCCATTTAATGCATATCGTCGTCGTCTTCGGATCGCGTATCGTTTGGGTTCAAATATGCTCCAGTATCAACACCCGGAGCAGTCTCAGAGCAACACCTCAGCTTGTGTCCATAGTATCGCCATCCGACTTTCTCTTGTCTTTCACATATGCAACGAAGTCGTCGATCGCCATCGGCCAAGCACCGTCTTCCTTCCACCACTCCAAGGACTCCCCACCAGACTCTCGAGTCTTAGTAACTAGTTCCCCAACCATGTTCCACAAATCCTTGTTGACTGGTCTTTTGGTGTGAGATTCGTAGAATGTACACCACAGATCCAGCCACTTCGTTGACGCTGTGCTCCACTCGATACCACCTTTACCTGATCGGAAGAACATATTCCAGAAATCGATTGCTGAATCCATCGGGACACTTCGTTGACCTTCTGGCTTGGCTAGCTTGAATGCGTTGCGATAGACTTGCTTGAAATAGGCAGGGTCCGAGACGACTTTCTTTCGAAGGACGTCGACGTACTGTGCTTGAGTGGCCGTTGAGTCGTATTGTTTGCTACCGGAAGATACGCTTCGCCAACCGGAGATGAAAGGTTCTCGCTCGAATTCGCCGATAGAGGGACATTGTAACAGGTCGCATATGGCCAAGTGAGCGACTTCGTCAAGTTCGACATTGAGATCCGTCAAGTACTTTTGGGCACCTTCTATGCCGAATCTGTCCGGTGACTCTTTGGGTTTGTCTTCTTAACCATTAGCTAGCGTCTAGGAGATGCAAGGATGGCATTTACCTCGATATTGATCGAAGAGTTTGTTCAGATTTTGCTGGGTTGGTGGTGTTGATGTAGTGCCGGAACCACTCTGATAGAACCTGGAGTGTCAAAGCCATGTCAGCATATTCAACTTGGTTTCCTGTAACAACACAGACCCTGCGGGCTGAGAACGACGAGTCTTTCGACTTTTGCCTGACTTTGCCCTGGCTGATTGATTGACAATGGACACATCTGAGATAGACCCTGTCGATCCAGATATAGCTGAGGTCTTAGCTTTCTTTGCAAGCGAAGTCGAGGGCGCCATGGATGTGATCTTGCGTTTGTTTGGAGGCATAGCGAATGACTAAATAACGACGATATGATCAAAAGTAGGGGCGATGGTCGATGTGCTCATACATGTCGAGTTGTTGAAAGGGATTGGGTCTTAAGAAGGAGCAGCATGGTCTCGCGAGGGTTAACTGCATCTGCAGTTTAAGGCAGTTGTAGGCAGTTGGTCTTGGCAGGGGCCAACGCAATGCCAGTGAGGAAGAACTCGATCGTCTTCGAAGCAGTGCTGTCTACAGAGAGAATGCCGCCTGAGATAGATCGGATCATGTGGGCTCAACTGCATGATGTGGCGCTGTCTTCACCCGGCATCTGGGGGAAAGGCTTAACAACGCAGATGTCCAGACATCGGCGGACCAGCCGATCAACTGTCCCAATTTGGCATCCAGGCATCGCGAGGTTGAACGCGCTGAGAAAGGATGAAGAAGGAAAGGTGAGTGCCACTTACGAATCCAGCGCCCGTTCGACGTTCCAGTCATGATTCTTGAGAAACTATGAGAAGGCTGTCTTAGTTACCCAATCTCGTATGTCCACAGGTTGCTCCAACATACCTTCGCCGCTATGCTTTCCTTTGCCTGGGTAAAACTGACGAATTGTGTTATCGCCGACCTCTGGGATGAGGTGTAGCTGGGCATGCTGTCGGCGCCAACCGCTCAATACGGCTGGCGCAGGGATTGACTTTGGGATCTATGGCCCTGGTACTTGTGCGAGGCGATCTTGATCGATTGAGTCCGATACCTTTACGATTCGCGTCGTTCCAGGGACGCTCACGGTCCGGCTTCCTCAATGTGGAGTGCGGGAGGCGAGAATTGCACGAGGTGGAGGTAAGAGAGATTTGAACATGTCTTGTGTCGATTCACTTACAGGCTGATTATGACATAGGACAGCGGCAAAGCAGATGTGTAAGATTGGGCAACTATAGCGGACAGGCATCTAATCTAATCTAATCTAATCTAAAACTGCCATCTTTTGGCACCGGTTACACGTGAATCATCACGTGATGAAGAGTTTGCTTCTATGATTACCTTCAATGCGGGTCGATCAGGTCCCGACAGATATAGCGGGATTTTGTGGCTGGATTTTGTCCAATCTGATGCCTGGCATGCAGGTATAGCGCCACACTTAAGTGTGGCTTTCGATTTCATGTGCTTGGTGCTTCGTCATATCGAACGAGGCGCAGTTGCGAACTATGGCAAGAAGTGAAATACATTCGTTCAAGCAGTCTCTGCACTTGCTCGGATTGTGAATTTGCTGATAATCACTCAAACTACACAGCCTGCAGAATCATTGTTGATCAATAGCAACATCGTCGCTTCGTTCGGCTGTGATCCTTGCTGATCCGAAGGCACCTTGTAAGCTGTCCCCGTTCACACCCACTACCAAGACAAGCATCTAACGCTTTTGAAAGGAACGAGCCTTGGCCTGCATAAGAGATCGTGTATATCAGGCCTCAACAGTCTTTCATTCTCAACATCTCCCAGTCTACCTCTGAGATAGATCCTCAGCAGAACGAGACAACTCCCAATCCGACATCAGATATGGGTGTAAGTTCTTCCGCCGCAATGGCCTGCCCCTCCAAACTTGCCCCGCAAGTTGCCCAAATCACCCCTCCCAAAAACCTGCCTCAGAGCGTTTCTTGGTGCCTAGGTGCTAATGACGCGTATAGCTGGCTTCTAAGCTTGCCGCAGCACAGGCTGGTCAGTCTGCCTATCCCGGTGGTCCTCCTCAGAGTCTACAGCCTGGCGGTGCTCCTCAAGGTCAAGGCGGATACGTAAGTGAACTCGAACAGATGCCATCATCAGAAGACAAGACGAGGGGGCAAACTGACGCGCGAGACATTATTTAGAGCCCGGCTCCAGGGGGAGGTCAACAACAGCAGCAACAGTATCAGGCATATCCAGGTGGTCCGCCCGCCGGTGGTGCTTCGGTAAGTTCCTTATTCAACTTTTTGTACATCTCTTGGCCAGCATTGTTGCGTCACTTTCCTCCCTGTTGCAAACATCATCATTCACATATCCACTCGATTCCGTCTGCGCAAACAGACAACGGATCTATTTTTACACCTTGGTCTGCACGGCACCTTCAGATCAGTCTTGTTTCAACAAAGATACAATGAGTAAATTCTCTCGTTTGGCTACAGCTGCGCCAGCAGCAGGAGGTGCTAGCCCGTATCCTCAAGCGCAACAACCGCAACAACCCTACTCTCCTCAGCCTCCAACGAGTCCATACCCGCAACAGTCGTCCTCACCTTACAACCAACCTGCAGTACCCCCACGGCCGAGCGCCTCACCTCAACCATATCAACAGCCATCATGGCAAGCGCCGCAGCAGCAGCAACAACCACAATATGGACAGCAACTCGGCGTACCGCAACAAGGAGGATATTCAGCGGGAGGATATCAATCTCCGCAGCCACAAGCCGCATACACCTCATACCAATCACAATACCAGCCGCCTAACCAGTATGGCCAGCCACCGTATCAGCAGCAGCCGCCCAACAGTGGATATGGATATGTTCGTCACAGCGCGTTGCTCTTTCTTGCACATTCACTGCTTTCAATACCCATAACTAACCTTTTCTCTCTGTATAGGGCGGCCCTCCAGGTCAAGGTCAAGGCCAAGGCCAATCTCCCTATCCCGGCGGTCCACAAAGCGGTCCTCAAGGTGGTCCCCCAGGCGGCGCACCCCAGCAATATGGCGGCCAACCTTCCTACGGTGGTGGGGCTCCTTCGGCACCAGTGGGCAATGCAGGCGCATACAAGCAAATGCTCCAAGCCACAATTCAAGAGAAAGGACTCCAGAATTTCTACCCACCAGGCCATCCATTGCTCGATCAAATAGCCAACCGAGCTATGCAACAAGTTGCATCCCTCGCTCAAACATGGCGCATCAACCCTGAGATCGCCTCTGACATTGTCAAGCTTGCCTTGTACGATGTGATCCTGTACATCGATGACAGCGGAAGTATGCAGTTCGAGGAGAATGGCGAGCGTATCGATGATCTCAAGCTGATATTATCACGTGTCGCCCATGCAACCTCTCTTTTCGACGAAGACGGTATCCAGATCCGCTTCATGAACTCGCAGGAACAAGGTAACAACATCCGCAACGAGCAGCAAGTTAATGACATGGTTGCCCGCACTCGTTTCTCCGGTTTGACGCCTATGGGACGAGAGTTGCAGAACAAGATCCTTGGTCCTCTGGTCCTTGGTGCTGCTCGCAGCGGCAACCTCCGCAAGCCCGTGCTCGTCATTACCATCACGGACGGACAGCCAACGGGCGAGAGCTCTGGAGACGTTGCCAGAATCATCAAAAGCGCCTCGGACGAACTGTCAAGGAACCCCCGTTACGGCAAAGGCGCAGTGGCATTCCAGTTTGCTCAGGTTGGCAATGACCTCAAGGCACGTGAGTTCTTGAGCAAGTTGGACGAGGAGCCTACGATCGGAGACATCATTGACTGCACATCCAGTAAGTTCTGTTTCGAGCATCTTTGATGAGATACTAACCAGTCAAACAGACTACGAAGTTGAGGCTGACGAAATGTCCCGCGCCAACCCACCCGTCAATCTCACGCCAGAATTGTGGCTGATCAAACTGCTCTTGGGAGCCATCGACTCCTCATACGACACCAAGGATGAGAAGAACAGTGCTCCGCGACCTCCACAAGGAGGATATGGCGGTCCACCTCCCCAGCAAGGCGGATATCCACCGCAAGGTGGTTACGGCGGTCCTCCTCAACAACAAGGCGGTTACGGCCAACAACCACAACAAGGCTATGGTCAGCAGCAGGGCGGGTATAACAGACCACCTCCTCCACCACAGCAGGGCGGTTATGGACAGCAGCAAGGTGGTTATCCAGGACAACAGGGAGGCTACGGCGCACCTCCTCCACCACCCCGGTATTAGACTGGTCATGTAGGCGCGAGGCATGGCATGACGTGGACATCGGTATCACCCACGGTCACAAGGCAGATGAACTGAGCTTGTGCAACACCTTGAGAACGTCAGGCATCATTATTCACGAACATACGTTGTCATCCAGCTGGTGGCTGCTGCAGCAACTTGGCTGAGGAACTTTGCACGAGGACGATGGGAGCTGTACGGAAACCGGACAATCGTGAGAACCAATAATCATCTTTAGCTGAGAACATTCTCTCCGTCGAATAACCAGGTTAGCTGGCGACGAATAATCCAGAAAATCATTTATTAACACCGATTTGCTGTGTTGGATATGCGCGCAAGGAGATATAGACAGAGGGGGCAATAATTCCCTGAAAGTCAGCCTGATCCTCCGCCAGTCAGCCTACGTTAACGTCGAACACCCCGAGATGCAGTGTGACACTAACTATACGAACATCGTGACTACGGATCAAGAACTGGTATTTCGATCTGGACGGTTCCTGGCTGAATCCGAAAATTGAGACATGCAGTATTCCAGTGCAGCAACAGCTTTCGCATAGAGATCGACGATCCATGTTGTGCCATATTCGGAACAGGACATGCAATGCCATGCAGTGTAGATCGGAGTTTGCCCTTGCATTGAGTCGGTCAGCGTCAGCAAAAGGAGGATAGATGACGCAGCTCAATAGAATGACTCCTGAGTGGTATTTCCTGCTTCAAATAGAAATCGAGTTCATTATAGGTTTTCGCGCGCTTAATGCGCTGTGTCTCGAATTGAGGCTCCGCGCACAAGGGACTGGTGGCATGACATGATCTCTCGGTCGACGCTGCCCCGAAACGTATTTGCCACGATTTCTCATGAGACAAATTCTGCTGTTTCAAAACGTCGTCGTATCTTGCCAAGATGTTGATGAACGTCGAGCTGGAGAGCAAAAGCAACCTTGAGCATGTTTCAAGTTCGCGGGAAGTATCATTGTCCTGAGGTGGACATGCTTGAGTGAATTTCCTGGGAGTGGATGAGAACCTGCTCGTCGGTACAATAGATGACATGGTCGACTGTAGGTGAGTCGTTCCAAGCATCAGGGATCAACGAGCAGAAGGCCAGCAGGACGTATTGTGATCCTTGGCTGTGGCGTCGTGATCAGATGATAGCAAGTTTCTCCTCGAAACTGATGCCCACGTCCCGTTGCCAAGGGGATTCAAGACCTTCCAAGCCATGGGAGTTTGGAGACGACACAGTATTGTTGTGGCTATACTTGGTAGAATTGGGTCGTTTTGGCTCGAAGGCAAAAGGGTCCAACGGCAAAGGCCTGTGATGTTACATGAGACAATAGGAAAATTTTTCTTGACTTTGGATCTGAGGGAAGGGCTCGTGCGCGTTTACCTGGGGTAGACCTTCCAAAAGAAACGGTCAATGCACTACAGGACAAGTGTTTCAGGATATTTTTGTGTGATTCTTGTTCAGTGTCCGCGGACTCATCTGGGTCTGTGGCGCGAAGACGACGTTGCAACATTCTTGAACATGGCTGGGATCACGAGCGCACGACCGAGATGAGCGGCGGGAGGCTGAACAAACGGCTGGCAGAAGGTGGTCGACGAGGTTTACCTGTGACTGTTGATGTTAAGGAGTAGCCTTTTTGCATGCGAGATGTGTTTCTTGCGAATATCTCTTTTTGGCAGTTCAAAGCAGAGGCTGAACCTGTGTGGAGGTGTTTTTATCTCCGCGGGCAGCAATGAAACGGCAAGTTATTGGTTGCGGGAGCGAATAGTAAGGAAAGACAGGGGGTGAAAAGTTTACGTGGCTGAACTGCGGGTGATAGGTTGAGTAAGGTTCGGTGTTTAGGTTGGCTCGCATATTGTAAACGAGGTTTTTCGTGGTTTGGAAACGTCATGAATGGGAGATTTCGATATTGACGGAGCGGAGCAACTATGTACTGTAGCATGGTTTGATTGAGGTTTGTTGAATGAACGATAGGCTGGATGACAGCTGACAATAATTGACTTGAGCGAGTGAGTGAGTCTAGGTGAGGATCATGATGATAGCAATGATGATAGTATGAAACCAGAAAGAAAATGTTTAATTGATGATTCTGATTAATTGATTGTTACAATAATGAATGTGAAGGTTGTGATGAAGGATGACTAACGACACTGTTGACAAAAGTGTTGTAAGATGAGACGGAGACCGACGGACTCAGAGTCGTAGGTGGAATTGGGCTGAACGAGTCTGACAATCCCATGCCAGTCCCTGAAAGACACACCGCTGGGAAGGACTTTTGGTACTGGTGATTAGTGGGGAATTGGTCTTCTTTTCCTGCACGTCACATTAGGCATGCTGAGGCACACAGCAATTGGCATGCAGAGGTTGGCCTGCTTGGCCTGCACGCCCTGTAACCCTGGAACTCTCCGACCAATTGTGGCTAATCCTGCTCCCCAGGGTCCCAATACCACTTTCTCTCTTGGCTCTGTCCTTTTGACTCTTTTTTCGCTTGAGAACAACCCATGAAACAAGATCACGAGAGTTGACTGACCGTAACAATGGATCTTTTACTGCAGTGTAGATGCAACCCTGGTCAAACCACTCAGACCACTGCACAGTATGGGCAGGGTTTCCCAAATTGGCGGGTTCACAAGGCGGACTGGGGTCACTCACTTACACCAGGGGTCTCACTTATTAAACGGTGAAGGATATTACTTGCATATTGCTGCTGACTCTTACTCTACCAGCTTCGGACTATCGACATAATACATTCATATATCTTTTGGGAATCCGCCTCGTCCAGACCCTCAATCATTTTCCCAATCCATCAAATCATCTTACCACTAGATGAAGCAAAAAGTGTCTGTGCTCAGCACTCTCCCTCAAATTTATCGGCAAGATTAAGATTTATCCAATACAATACATACCAACCCCTCACCTCACACTCATCTACAATATTTACAAAAGACTCCATGTTGCCTCCAACAATTCGGATTCACCGTCCTTCAATCACCACAATGCCTTACACCTGCGCGTCAAAGGCTGCCCTTCTCAAGGGTCTCCGACCTGTATTTGCCAACCAACAACAAGTCGCTGCCACTCAAAAGGTTCTGTCCTCGGCCTGCATAACAGATTGTATCTACTGCGACATCTGGAAGCTGGCTGCTCTCATCGCTACACATATGCCACTGGCTGCCCGGTACAATCTTCGGTCAAATTCACCCACCAGCTCGCCAACCTCGTCAACTCCTTCCAGTCCGACATTCTCTCCAATCTCGAGAACGACATCAGAATCAACGCCATATCCACACATCTTGGCCGGCTCAAAGAGGATCGAAGCTCAAATGCAAACTCAACGGTCACAACTTTCATCCATCCTTAGCTTCTGCACGGTATCCGGGGTTGAGGAGTGTAAGGGTCTCCGAGTAGCCCACGACAGATGCTCAGCAGCTGTTGAGGACCTCCTTGACCAAGAAGAGGACCTAGAGGAGGAACTCCTTGAAGAGCTTCAGGATCAGTACGACTATGACTATGGTTACGCTTCGCAATACGCTTACTCCGACACCAAAACATACGACTACCCACAACAAAGACGGCCAAGCTTGGTCGACGTGGCAATATAGACCTGGGGTCTTTTGGTCTTGGATATTATTTTGAGCAGCGTTCTAGCGAAGGGAAAAGCAAGCGAACAACAGTCTTTACTATGTGGAACTTCAGATCCCAGCCTGAAGATATGAGGTCTTTGAGCAGCAGCCTGCTCCGACCGACAGATTTATGACATGACATACCTACGAGATGATACTGCGTATCACAAATGATAAGATATTAATTCTGAACCACATCTACTCTTCCATACTCTTGTGCCTTCCTGCTGGCTTCCCATGAACATTCTCCCCCTTCAGTGCGTCTACATTGTCATTGATTGCCAAAATGGCATGGTGTCTACACCGTTTTCGTTTACAGACGCGTTCTAGACACTTACAAAAAGCCTTTCTGCGCGTTGCTAGTAGAGCAAACTATGGCATACTACCCTGTCAATAGATCAGCATATACTTTCCCGACACGGTCATTCACGGACACCAGACTATGCCTCTTCCATGCTAGCATCACCCAGGATGTGCACTTGAGCATTTGAGGCTGGCTTAGGCGGTCCGAGAGGACGGTCCGTGCGATTGGGTGACAGCCCCTGTGACAGCTTGAGTGGTCCCAGGCGCTCGCACGGATGCGCGAACCTTTGGAGATCACGGTTCACGATGCTGAAATGCTGCCGTAACGTGAACAGTGCGTTCTATCTCCAGACAGCCACCAGATTTGGTTCACTTTGATTTATCGACTTTCTGGAAATTCTCTTTCCTACGGTCGTGGTTGACAGTCGGATCATGCTGTCATGAACGAGGCCAGACCGAGGGATCGACACTGTCACTCCCGCGATATTCTACGAGATCGTATGAATTGCGAGCTCTGACTACAAGTGAGGTGTCGCTGGTTTGGGCCTTATGTTGACCGCAAACTGCTAGTTAGGCGATTACTGGCCCCAGGTCTAACGTTGAAAAGTTCCCGTACAAGTCAATTGCCATTCGCTGCCCGCAATAATTCCCGAGTCAAGTTTGACAGCCCTAAACGCCCCCTGTCGTCATCTTTCGCAGGTAATCTAATGCATGCAGGTGGTAAGCGGTCAATGCCAGGGTCCGCACCCAGGCGTACCACACACAAATGAAGCCCGAAAGCCCGGGTAGCGGCTCCTTTGGGGGCCATTGCAAGGGTATGGTCTTACAGGTTGATATCCCGACCGGCTCCCGTATGCTACGGACTTGTTGCTAAGGTACAGGAGTTCCGGTGAGGTGGTTTGACGATCGAAAATTGCCTGAAGGGGGTAACTCTGCAGATTAATGTGTGGAGGAATACGAGTTACGCGATGGTGTACGCACGCAACGGATGTTGCGGATTCGGATATCGGACCTCAAGTGGTGGTACAGCACCTCGTTCATTAATCAGTGACAATCGCCTTCTTGATGCGTGCTCCAATGGATCGTGCTATTCACCTTCAGGCTCCGAATGGACCAGTTTCAGTAGTAGTTGCGAGACAGGTATGGCGTTATACTGATGAGGTCTATATGCCGAGTGCTATGCGGCGCGGGATGACAAATTTCAAGTTTCAAACTTCAAGCTGCCAGACGAGCGGGCACACACTCATCAGATGCAAGCACGTTCATTTTGCGGTAGCGCCTAGTCATGACTCTCGCCGAGACTACTCAAAAGCCTCGTTCGCAAGTGGCTTCAGCACGAACAGTATTCCCTACCGAGTCATGAACATCAAGAAGGTTCGCTTTCGCTTGACTCAAACCTGTGATTTCGGTAATCGCTTGGTTGTCCTCAAATCAACGAGGTCCAAACCAACACGTCTTCACCTGCATTAAATTATGTATGATTACAAAGGATAGTTCGTTAGGCGAGACTGTCAGCTTAAGTGATACGGGTGATCAGGACCCACTAGTTGGAACGGCAGCGAGGGTTCAATAATCGTCCGGGCCGTACCCGGTAATTCGTCAAGGGCCTTTAAACGAGAAGGCCGAGGGAGATCGACATCTGTGGGAACGACGGTATTCCTCCGACCTGACTGTCGACGATAAGATAACACGGCCGTATGAAGTATGTTTGAGTGCTTAGTACTGATCTTCCTTACTTGCATCCATCCAATAAGCAAGCGTCGACATCCTGCTTGATAGGGTCGAGCTGGGGCGGTGACTGTTGGACCATGACAAGCGAAGTAGCCTTACAATTGCTCATCGAAGGACCTGACAAGTATCAGTGGTTCCGATTTGGGAAGTCTTGGAGCGCGTCGACAGGACCATATAAGGATGGAAGATAGAGGCGTCCTGCTGCTCTTATTCTATGTACCGATTGGACCACTTGAATCCCGAACAGGATGGAGAGCTGGGTCTGGAGCTGTACTCAGCAGGTAAAGCTCAAATTATCAGCTCCTTTTCTTCTCAGTTAGATCCTGCGGGATCACGGATTAGGATCGTGAATTCCTGTTTGGGGGCGAGGAAAATAAAAGGCAGGTCCAGACCAGGTAAAAAATCCGAAAGTGGTCAGTGATAGAGATCGATAAGTCCCTATGCGGTAATATAGCTCACAGGAAAGAACGTGTGGTCCAAGCTTCTGACCGTATGGATCAATAAAGTAGAAGCTTGGATCAACCGCCTGATGGGCCGTGGCCAGCCATGCTTACCTGATATCCAGCCCGCTTTGGTGCTCCAAGGAATAGGACACGATGGATCAATAAGTGCTGTGGTGGGCGAAGAAAAAAGTGCCTACTACACTGAAACGAGGGATTTACCCCTGCTCAGGGTGTTTCTCCTCTGCAGACCGCCATTCGGACCTGTCAAAGGGACTTTTGGTAGAGCTGTGGCGGGGTGCATTGTGGGATGTTGCAGTGCTGGAAGGGCTGTGTGCTTGTGGCGCTTTTTCGTAGCAGCCACATCCGATAATGAACCGGGCTCCATTAGTTGTCACCGTGTGCAGTCCACAAGCATTTCTCGAGGTGTTGGTCACATTCGTGAAGCGTAACACTCTTCGCAATGATCATGTTCTGTGACGCATCTGACTGTTGTAGGTATCTCGACTATGATGGAGAGTTAATCAATAGGTCCATAATGGTCGTGATTCTTCATAGTCTGCGGATCATATGCGGAGATGGTATCCTGTTCGTCGTGTGTCGTCTCGTAGTTTCTTCGAGAAGAGTTCTCAATCCCGGATTGACCCGAATAGCCACGTGACCGTACTTTTGCCTCCTGCCTTCAAGCAGACGGAGACCTTTGCAAACAACCTCAAGTCAGCTTAAGTCTTCGCCTCAGCTACCTAGGCCATCGGAGACTGGACCGAACGACGATGTCGATCAGTGCACAGTATTGTGCACATGACCCTCAAACTGCGCTGATCACGGCTGGAACAGCGATGGCCGCTTCACATCTTCGACCGGAGCAGGGCATATGTCCTTTAACTGTTTCGTCGCATCCAGCCTCGAGGCTAAGGTGAAAGCTCGGAAACTTGTTGCTCGGCTGTTGCGACACAGAATTACATCTGTCTCCACGGAAAAGAAACCGATTATGCAGGGTCATGGTGTTGAAATTCAGATCTCCAGCTTTTGACGAGATCCTGAACCCTCGAAAGAGGATTCTAGAAACTTTGGGATGCAACGGAAAAACAAGTCGACGAGACAACCACCGCCTCCAACACCTACCAAGACTCCACCGTACTAACGCAAGGCTTCTTGTTACTGATGGAAAGAACGAGATTTTTCCAAGTTTTCATAATCAGAGGGGCTCTTCTTGACACCGATAAGGTATTACAGACCTGGTAAGTCCCACATTCTCGACGCTGCTCGATTCACATGTCCAAGGGAGAGCGAGTGCCGGAAATCTAAATCACCAAAAGATCGAATCCGATTCAAGCACTCTTAGCCCCTGTCCATGATCTTCCAAAGTCGGTTTTCATTTGTCTCTCTTTCTCTGTCATTCAGGGCTTCTGTCAAACTTCAAACCGCAGTATCGCTGTTCATTTCCTGTCGACCAACTCAACAGATGGAAAGCTAAATCACCGTCCCATTCCGCCGTGGTCGGAATGTCAATCTAGGTCTATATATGTGGCTGTTCCCTCTGTCTTTTGCCGCGCCGATCGCACGTGCACCATAAACTTGGAATCCCGTCTAGATAAACAACCTGCTTTGGACCACTGATCAGCAAACCCAGCTTCTGTTAAGCTTTGCTTGCCTTTATCTTTGCTCTATGGAGCCCTCTCGTCCTCCTCTCGGTGCTTTCGGCAGCGAAGAGTCAAGCTTCCTATCAGAGAGTGGCGAGGGTGGCGGACCATCCCAGGCTGAGGAGGCAGATCCCGCCGCGGACGCCGCCACCGCCACATCCGACTCAGGCCTACAAGAGCCGTCCGATAGATGGCGCGCACGAGCATCTCTGGCTTGTTATATGTGCCAGAGAAAAAAGATTCGCTGTACAGGAACGTTTCCCTGCGGCAATTGTCAGCGTCGGAACTGGTCTTGCAGGTTTGATGCACAGGCCGATGGCAGAAGAAAAGCCAACAACCGCCGCACTGTGCAAGACCTGAACGAGGCTACAGAGCAACTGAGACGACAGAGGCAGATGATTTCTGGTATGCTAGCTATCATGAAAGTAGGCGACCAAGACACCATCAATCATCTAATACAGCGCGTCGGTCAAACCCAAAACTTAGCTGAAATAGCTGAGTACATTCGTGGTGAAGTGGACAAGGATGGCAAACTCCAAGAATCCTTTCTAGCAGTCGACTGGGCAGCTGCCGGATCTCAACTTTGATCCAACAGCCCGAACGAAGCAAGGACCATATGAGAATAGGACCTAGACGCTTTGCGCAAAACACTATGGGCATGATATTGTACACTTGCGGCCATCGAGCATACCCCGGCACGACACTCGTCAGCATGCGATGCAGACACATTCACACAGAACGGCAACAGTGCGCATAACAACCCGGAATACAACTCGAAAGGCTATTACACCCACGTATGAAAGAGGAGGAACAAAAAGCAAGCGAGCAAGCATGTCTCGTTTGGCATAACAACAACTTGGACAAACTCGAGCGTTGCGAAGCACCAGCCCTTACCGTTGAGACACGTCAGGACTGCTGGAGCACGACACCCTCCCCTTGTTGAACTGCCGCCGATGCGCCCAATGTGGGCTTATGCTCCTAATTGAATTCATCCCACAACAGCAGAAGGTTCATGGTAGCTACCACTTCTACGACATACATTGTGTTTCACATCATTCTATACACCTGCTCTGGACCGAACCTCTTATACATCTCATATGGCTCTCTGCCCAGACTCAAACACATCGAGCTCCTATATCGCTCCGACATCTGCTACGATCAACATGGACGCCTTGAAAAGCCCGGTTGTTTTGTTGACCAGGATCTGTGTATCAGCGTTGCAGTCGGGATAAACGAGAGTCACTACGGAGACAGAGAGGAACCAGTCCTTGCAGGTATGGGAGTAATTTTTCTCTGTGTTTTGCAGCGCTTGTTGGATTTCCGCGCGGAAGACCAGGAACTTCGCCGCTACGTACGGCATGGGCGAGGACTTACCTCCCTGTCGCAAGATGTGCAGCATTCATGCCCAACGAGGAACACGGATTCCATACCCTGGATACTCGTAGGGTGGTGTGAGTGCCAGTCGGAAAGTGTATTCGGCTGTGGGCTGATACGGGGCACGAATCGAAGTTCAAATACGAAATGACGAAGTATGATAAAATAGACCACAGTAAGCTGGAGGTATTGATCATACGTGTAGACACAGGTATGAAAAATATCGCGTTAAGAATCTGACCTACCCAGCAAGTCAATCCTATCTTGATGATGCGGATGCTTCTTCGAACAAGCTCGCTGTTATGACTTCTGTCAATACTAATAGATAATGCACCTCCGGACCCGCGACAGGGAGCTTGCATGACAGCAGGCGATCATCAAGGTGCCTGGCTCCGTCAAGCTTGCTAGGCCTTTGCATCTCTGTACTCCTATCTTCCGGTAGTGACCACGACTTCTCACAGTTCAGCTGTTGTGATAACATCATGGTGGCACAGAACCAGCCGGCAACGCCTTGTCGTACACTGGCTGGGAAATTCTAGAACAGGTTCAGCGAGTTTTGTTCAGCATGTGGCCAAGGTATAAGGTCCAACTGGCACTGGAGGTGATCATATGATAGCAGATCAAAAGTCGGTGGATCTTAAAGGCTTTCTTGTGGCTGATTAGCAGTATACGGGCTTGACAAAAGTTCGGGTCCTCGGCTGTTGGTGACATAGGACGCCCCCTTCGAACGCTTGAACACGGTATCCCGCAGGATAGACTCCTGACGACACCAAGACAACTCCGGATCCGTGTTCGTCAGTCGGTAGTCAGACCAGGGTGAGAAATCAAGATGAGACACGTATAGCGATGCGCCCGTGAATCTTCACATCCTGACCCGACTGTCGTGGACGCCAACAAAGCCTTGTCTCCGGCCGATTGGGTCAGGGAAATGGCGTCCATATGTGCCATTGAATCGTAGCTCCACATCGTCAATCATGAATCGTGAACGGCAAAACGACCTTCGCCCAACATACTCAAGATGCTGTCCGATCAACCTCCATCCCGTTCAGCTCGCGGACAGCGCCCTTGTCTTTGTCAAACACGGCTTTCAATTCAATCTTGAACTCTGACATGCGCACACCGAGAATCTTTAGTATGGAGGTTTGTCTCGAGTCCAGCGTGTCTCCCTCATTACAAACAAGATAACCCTCCTCATCGTCCATTGAACCTTCGGGGTGTTCCTCCAATACGACCTTTCCCTTGACCAGACGGGTCGGCACACCAAGTTTTCGGAGTGTGGGTTCAATCTGAAGTGGTAAGGGATCTTCTTCACCGCCTGGAACACCATACATGGTGTGCAATTCACCGGGTGGTATTCTGATCTCTTGCGTTGCTGTTGAACCACTTCTTGCGTAGTCCAGGTTGAGATAGTCGTCGAAATACTCTTCAATCTCGGAAGGCTCGCGGTTGGTGAACAGGAGTCCCACCTCGCCCTTCAGGTATGGTCCCAGCGCGCTGATACCAGGTACACACTCTGTTTCGGGGGTTTGACCCAGACTGACCATCATGACTTTTGTCTTGCCCATCATTATTCTTGAATCGTCGAAGTCTGTTCGCACTTTTTTGAGGAAATTGTTCCGGACATTTTCGACGCTGAAGATCCAGATGTAGTTGTAGGTTTGGGCCGCTTCCTGCACGTTTGCGCCCAGTCGCCGGACAAGTTCTTTACGGTTCTTGTGGGTTTTGGAGGTATGAACAACACGGGATCGCCTTGATTTGGCCATCTTGGAGTTTGTGTGGTGGCTGTAAACTTTTCCCTTGATCAGTGGTGACTTGGGAATGGAGCAGGATGTTGAAAACTGCGGTCTCGAAAAAATAATTATTTCGGTCAAACTGCGCCGAAGATGAGCCGGCGCGGAGTTGCGTTGTAGGTCGGTAGGTCGGATCTCAGCAATGTTGCCCAACGTGCCCAACACACTACTCGGCTCATCTTTGCTTCCATACAAGACCACACTGGTTGTTCACTCTTTTCGTGCTCTTAGCCCTGCTGCATTCTGTTTGCTTTAACATATCGAAAAGTACTCTGGAAAGATGGAGAACCAGACACCGCGACGACCTACTACGTCCTCCCCAACACAAAAGTACCTAATAGCATACAATGCAATCTGCCTTGGGCTGTGGTCAATCGTTACCCTGCGCGCCATCATCCTGATACCGACGTTGGCTACCTTTGGAAAGCTCGAGGGAGTCTTCGAAGCGCTGTTTCCGCTGCTCAAATGGACTCAAACAATAGCCCTCCTCGAGGTGGTACATGCCGTCGTCGGCCTCGTCCGAGCTAGCCCTATCACGACGGCAATGCAGGTCGCTTCGAGAATACTGGTGGTCTGGGTTGTGCTTGAAATGTACCCGGAAATTGTCGTGACTACAAATATCTACGGACGCCAGGTACCAGGGTCGACAACGGGCCCGATTGCATTTTCTGGAATTCTTACGGCGTGGGGGATCACAGAAATCATCCGCTATGGATTCTTCGTGTGGAAAGCCGCTGTCAGTGAAAGAGTGCCTGCAGCTTTGACTTGGTTACGATACAACACCTTCTTCGTCCTATATCCGATTGGCATTACCAGCGAATGTCTGCTCATGTACCTGGCATTGGCACCGGCGGCGAAACAAGGCAAGAGCATCGACTTGCTGTTGAAAATTGTGCTTGGTATCTATGTTCCGGGAAGCTACATCTTGTACACGCATATGATGGCACAGCGACGAAAGGTCCTAAAAGGGAAAGGAAAGTCGTCTTAAAAGTTTTGTTGAGCTGTGAGGGTATGAGCTACAGAATGGGAAACGATGTTTGAGTTCGGTCCGACTCCCATTTGGCTTTGATGAGGAACTTATTCGGTCTCATGTCGGGTGCTTGGATCGAGGTTGAGTTAATTCTCGCCATATCTTGATCGCGTGGAGGACGCTGATGCACCAGAACCAGGGCCACTCTGCATGAGAATGGATTAGCTGGCCACGATTCTGGACATGGGCTGCAGAAATACCGCAAGGAAGGTGGAACAACACGGTCGTATGAGGTTTGTAGTGAAAACATCTCGTCCGTGGAGCATGTATGGACATGTCCCAGTTTCCTTATTAGATAGATGGTGACTGCGGAGTAAACGTTTTGTATCGCCGAAAGTGCGTCATTGTCTGGACATTTTTCGAGCGTTCTAAATCACTACAACTGCACCACAACGTCGCTGTTCTATAAACAATAAAGTCGCCATTTTTTGCTGCGTTGGAGCCTGGCGCTCTCCGTAAAATCGCACAATATATCACAGTAGTCCACGTACCTTGAGTTCTACTCTTGACCGAAAATGCCTTCAATACCGCCCTCAAACCTCATTGCCCTACAGTCCAACGCGCAGAATATCCGCAACATATGTATCCTCGCCCATGTAGACCATGGCAAGACTTCGCTTTCAGACTCACTCATTGCCACAAATGGAATCATCTCACCAAAGATGGCGGGCAAGGTCCGCTACTTGGACTCGAGACCAGACGAGCAAGTACGAGGTATCACGATGGAGAGTAGCGCCATCAGCCTATATTTCAGCATGATGCGGAGACAACAGGACAATACGGAACCGAAGAAAGAGGAATACCTGATAAATCTGATAGACAGTCCCGGACATATTGACTTCTCTTCAGAAGTCAGCACGGCTTCACGGTTATGCGATGCCGCAGTTGTTCTGGTCGACGCCGTGGAAGGTGTGTGCTCGCAGACTGTCACGGTGCTGCGGCAGGTATGGATGGAGAAGTTAAAGCCTCTACTGGTCATCAACAAGATCGACCGTCTGATAACCGAGTTGAAGATGAGTCCCGCCGAAGCATATTCGCATCTCGAAAGAGTGTTGGAAGGTGTGAATGCCGTTATTGGCGGCTTCTTTCAAGGCGAAAGGATGGAAGAAGATCTACAGTGGAGAGAAAAGATGGATCAAAGAAGAGCCGCCAAAGAACAACAGAAGCAGGATGCCCTGGACGATAATGCGACCGAGGCGGAATTGGAACAGCAGTATGAGGAGCGGGACGATGAAGACTTGTATTTTGCGCCGGAGAACAATAACGTCATCTTTGGGAGTGCGATTGATGGTTGGGCCTTTACGGTACGACAGTTTGCGGGCATCTATGAGAAGAAGCTCGGCATAAAACGGTCAGTACTCGAGAAAGTGCTGTGGGGTGAGTTCTACCTGGATCCAAAGACTAAGAAAGTTCTTGGGCAAAAGCATCTGAAAGGCCGAAGTCTCAAACCTATATTCGTCCAGCTTGTTCTAGAACCTATATGGCAAGCCTACGATGCCACTATCGGCGTCAGTAGTGGACGTGGTGATCCTGCCTTGCTGGAAAAGATCACAAAATCATTATCCATAAACATACCAGCTCACATCGCCAGATCAAGAGACTCAAAGGCCATATTGCAGGCAGTCTTTTCATCATGGCTACCACTATCAACAGCTCTCCTTGTCTCTGTTATCGAATGCCTTCCGAGCCCGCCGAGCGCGCAAGCAACGCGATTACCGGAAATGATCGATGATCTGGTCAGCTCGAAACACATTGACAAGGCACTCAGAGACTCAATGATAAATTTCAACACGGCAGAATCGGCACCCGTCGTTGCGTATGTCAGTAAAATGGTGGCAATACCTGAAAGCGAGCTCCCATCTAAGAGAAGAAAGCTCGGCACCACACTGACAGCAGATGAAGCAAGAGAACTTGCCAGGCAGAAGCGAGCCGAAATCGCAAAGGCACAAGCCGAGGCTGAAGGCACGGCCACAGTCAACGGAATCACAGATGGGCTGAATAATACACGGATAGGCGAAGAAGATGGAGAGAATGTTACGCCGGAACAGCCTGAAGACCCGGAACACTTGATTGGCTTTGCAAGACTGTTCTCCGGGTCGCTATCTGTCGGCGACGAGGTCTATGTCCTGCCACCCAAATTCAATCCTGCCTTTCCACATGCATATCCGGAGCCGAAGAAAGTGCCTATAAGGGCTCTCTATCTTCTCATGGGCCGCGCGTTGGAGCCCCTGGAAAAGGTTCCAGCAGGAGTGGTCTTCGGGGTCGAAGGATTGGAAGGACATGTCTTGAAGACTGGGACGCTATGTTCGCAACTGGAAGGAAGCGTCAACTTGGCTGGCATAACCAGTCTAAGTCAACCGATCGTCAGGGTTGCCCTGGAACCAACCAACCCTATGGACCTGAACAAGATGATCAAAGGCCTCAAAATGCTGGAGCAAAGCGACCCTTGCGCTGTATACGAGCAGATGGAAAGTGGTGAGCACGTCATTCTCACTGCCGGAGAACTGCATCTGGAACGGTGTCTCAAAGACTTGCGAGAGCGCTTCGCCCGTTGCGATATTCAGCCGGGTGAACCGATTGTGCCGTATCGCGAAACCATTGTCAAAGCCGAGGAGATGGAACCTCTGAAGAATAAGGATCTTCCTAGAGGTACTGCCATTGCCGTGACAGCTTCGAAGACAGTTTCGGTAAGATTACGGGTGCGACCGTTACCGCCCAATGTTACAGAATTCCTCATCAAGACTGGACCATCGATCAGGAGACTCTACGCCGAGAAACAGAGTCAAGAAGATACACAGAAAGATGGGGACGAAGCGGAAAAGGAAAACAGCGCGACCGAGGTCGACTTAAGCAATGATACCGGCCATGATAGGGGCAACCTTTCCTTACAAGAGTTTCGAAAGCAACTTCAAGCGGCTTTCGACGAAGTCAAAGAGGAAAAAGAAATATGGCAGAAGGTGATACCTCGAATCTGTGGATTTGGTCCTCGGCGAGTAGGACCAAATATTCTAATTGACGCAACTGGTACCGATACCTGTAAGCGTTTTCTATTTGAGCAGCATGAACTCAAGGACCTCGATGAGACCAATGGTATGCAGAACGGGCACACAGAAGACGACTCTTCTCCAACAAAGCCCACGCAAGACTTCTCGGACACCATCGCATATGCTTTCCAGCTCGCCACTTCACAAGGACCTTTATGCCGAGAGCCTACGCAAGGCATTGCCGCGTTTTTGGAGGAGGTCACCCAGCAGGAGGCCACGGACAATTCAGACCCGGCCGGTGAGTCGGGCCGCCTAACCGGTGAGCTCATAACGTCTGTTCGTGAGAGTATCCGGGCAGGGTTCTTGGACTGGTCACCACGTATCCTGCTTGCAATGTACAGTTGTACGATACAAGCGACACCCGAAGTGCTCGGGAAAGTGTACGGCGTGCTGACGCGACGACGTGGATCAATCCTGTCCGAGGCGCTGCTCGAAGGTACGCCCTATTTCACTATCGAAGCAACATTGCCTGTTGCGGAGAGTTTCGGTTTCAGCGAGGAGATTCGCAAGCGGACTTCAGGGCTGGCACAGCCGATGCTGAAATTTGTGGGATTTGAGGCGCTTGATGACGTTGATCCGTTTTGGGTGCCGAAGACGGAAGAGGAGCTTGAGGACCTGGGTGTCCATGGTGAGAGGGAGAATGTTGCCAAGAAGTATGTCGATGCCGTGAGAAAGAGGAAAGGCTTGCTGGTCAGAGGTGCCAGAGGCGGACGAGAGGCTGAGAAGCAGAAGACATTGAAGACGAATTAGATCAATCTTGTCGTCAATGAAGTGCTTCTGTTGGCAACTTGCTTTTCAACCTTCTGGATCGTCGAAAGACAACTTGATCTTCTTGCCTTTCTTTTTCGTTGCTCCGGCATCTTTTTTCTGGGTAGCCCTGAAGTCTCCCTTTTCTTCCTTCTTGGTCTTCGACTCTGTAGCCGTGCCAACTTCGCCTCCGGCATCATCTTCGGCGCCAACTACCTTCGCAGCTTTGCGCTTCTTCAGGTTGCCTGGATTTCCAATCTCTGTGACTTTCTGCCTCTCGCTCGGTTGCTCCTTCCCTGTTGCTTCGTCGTCATCTTTCTCGGTCTCGACGCCAGGCTGTTGGCCCGGGTCTTCGTCTTGTTTCTGTCTCCGCTCAAATTCCTCCTTCCCGACCAGCTCACCCTGTTCGTCCACTATGACCGGATCGTCATCATCATCGCCAGTCTTCAGTCTGTCCTTCTTTGGCCGGGCGATCTGAACATTGTGTCTTCCATCCAGGCCACCGTACTCCCCGCGCATTCTTCGCAGGAATGCTGGTTCGTGTTTGTCATACTCAAGGTCCTTCGCCTTGAACGCCATCTTGGGATCCACGTCGAGGTATGATTTGGGTTTTATGCCTTATAGTCATTGCTGTTTGATACTAACACCGCCAAGTTTGAAACAAAAAGAGTGATCACGTGCTGCATCACGTGGCGATAAGGTCTAATCTATGACTTTATGATTATTGGAAAGTGCAAAACCCCTGCCACTTCACTCTTGCCTCCTGAATGGTCGAGCGTCCTGCGACAACTTGAATATCACATTCCTCAGCCATGGCGGCCTGCACATGGCCAACTTAATGCATAATTGAAGTCGCATACATGCTCTGGGCGCCAACAAGCGCGCAATGCGCGCGTGGCTACATCAGAACCTCGCAAAAGTTCAGGTTGCGCCGACCGTATGCGTTACGGGCGACTGCCATCCTACGTCGACATTATGCCAGCGACATTTGTCCTACCATCACGACTTCCTCGGTCGACCCCAAGGATGGACTTTCACGAATCGCCACTTCCAGATATAATGATATCGGTGTACAACAATTAAGCGACTACATTCACCCTCAAGTCTTTCCTGCAGGTGCCACGCGACCACGAACAGATCTTGTCGAATTGTCCAAAGACCATCTTCGACGCCATGAATTGTTGGGAAAGAACCAAGATAACACATCTGCCATCGGCTTTGACACTCCGCCGATCCATGGCACCAGCTTGGACGAACACTTTACGAAGTTGGGCATGTATGCCGCGGAACCCTACCTATCATATGGCAAAGCCTTCGTACGCGCAAACACCCCTGAAAGACCGCGAAAATGGGTCATCAGAAGCGGATGGACAAAGTACAATTCGGACATGACGACGGAAGAGGTGGACGCACCCGACGAGACCATGCTGTCATTCGATGTTGAGACCCTGTGGAGGGAGTCACCATTCGCCGTCATGGCTACAGCTGCCAGTCCCAATGCTTGGTATGCCTGGATCTCACCTTATCTTCTCGGCGAGACAGACAACCCGAGACAACTCGTGCCCTTGGGTGACCCAACGAAGCCTCGAATCGTTATAGGACACAACATTGGTTATGACCGAGCACGAGTGAAAGAGGAGTACGACCTTCAGCAATCAAAGAACTTTTTCATTGATACCATGTCTCTGCACGTCGCGGTCAATGGTATGTGTTCGAGGCAACGGCCGACATGGATGAAGCATCAGAAGAACAGGGCTTTAAGAGACAAAATGGCGGGTGACCACAACTCTCTTGAGCTTGAGAGAATGCTCGAGAGCAAGATGCTGAGTGAGGAAGAGGAGGAATTGTGGGTTGGACGGAGCTCGATCAATTCACTGCGCGACGTTGCAAAGTTTCATTGCGGTGTCACTATTGACAAGAGCCAGCGAGACTATTTCGGCGAACTTGATCGGGATGGCATTCGCGAGAGGATAGAGGAGCTGCTCGACTATTGCGCTGCAGATGTGTCTATCACTCATCGCGTCTTCCAAAAAGTCTTCCCCAACTTCCTGGAGACTTGCCCTCACCCAGTCAGCTTTGGTGCCCTGCGACATCTTTCCTCCGTCATCCTTCCGGTTGACAAGTCTTGGGATGAGTATCTGGAGAGAGCGGAGAATACATTTCAGCAAAGATTGAAAGATGTCGAGGACAGACTTTTACAATTGTCCGAGGCAGCTCTGGCAGTCAAGGGCCAGCCAGACGTGTACAACAACGATCCGTGGCTTAGCCAGCTGGACTGGGCTGGCCAGGAAATCAAATACAAGAAGGCCAAGAAGAAGGGCGAGGAGCCAGTCCCAGTAGCTCGACAGAAAAAGCCGGGAGCGCCAAACTGGTACAGAGACTTGTTCACATCGAGTACATCGCCAATCTCGTTGACAGTGCGGACGAGAATCGCCCCACTCTTGTTGAAGCTGTCCTGGGACGGATATCCATTGGTATGGTCGGATAAACATGGTTGGACTTTTCGTGTGCCGATGAAGGAGTCTGCAAAGTATGAACACAGTAATGTGGTCAACTGCGACATGGACGAAGAGACAAATGAGGTTTTAAAGTCGGATACTAAGCATGTCTACTTCAAATTACCGCACAAGGATGGTCCGACTGCTCGATGTGCTACTCCGCTCGCCAAAGGATATCTACAATACTTCGAAGCGGGAACATTGTCGTCACAATTCGCACTTGCAAAGGAGGCCCTGGAGATGAACGCATCATGCTCATACTGGATTTCCGCCAGAGATCGGATAACATCTCAGATGGTTGTCAAAGAGGCGGATCGTGACCCATCACTGGCTGGAAGATCGGAGCAAGGATTCATATTGCCCCAGATTATTCCTATGGGAACAATTACGCGGCGTGCAGTGGAGAATACCTGGCTAACTGCCTCGAATGCTAAAGCCAACCGCGTGGGATCAGAACTCAAGGCCATGATCAAGGCTCCTCCGGGATACTGTTTTGTTGGTGCCGACGTCGACAGTCAAGAACTATGGATTGCATCGCTCGTGGGCGACGCTCAATTCCAACTTCATGGTGGTAACGCTATTGGATTTATGACGTTGGAAGGAACGAAAGCTGCGGGCACCGACTTGCACTCGAAGACGGCGAAGATTCTCGGCATTTCCCGTAACGACGCGAAAGTGTTCAATTATGGTCGCATTTACGGCGCAGGTCTAAAGTTTGCTGCTACCCTGCTCCGACAATTCAATCCTTCTTTATCAGAGAAGGAAACAAACGAGATTGCATCCAAGCTTTACAAGGAGACGAAGGGTACCCGCACGAGACGCAAGGCGCTCGGCAATGGCACCTTCTGGCGAGGAGGTACGGAGTCATTCGTGTTCAACAGGCTGGAAGAGTTCGCCGAGCAAGAACGTCCGCGCACCCCTGTTCTGGGCGCAGGTATCACTGAAGCTCTCATGCGGCGGTTCATCAATCAGGGTTCGTTCATGACTTCTCGGATCAATTGGGCTATTCAGTCGTCCGGGGTCGATTATTTGCATCTCTTGATCATTAGTATGGACTACTTGATCAAGCGGTTCAATCTCGACGCACGTCTGGCGATCACTGTGCATGACGAGATTCGATATCTTGTCAAGCACGAGGATCGATATCGAGCAGCACTGGCCCTGCAAATCAGCAATCTCTGGACCAGAGCCATGTTCAGCCAGCAAATGGGCATTGAGGATCTTCCTCAGTCATGCGCCTTTTTCTCAGCCGTCGACCTCGACCATGTGCTCCGCAAAGAAGTGGACATGGACTGCGTGACACCCAGTCATCCCGAGAAAATCCCACATGCTGAAAGTCTCGATATCAACCAGCTGCTCGCCAAAGGTGAAGAAGCCTTCTTAGATCCTGGAATCGTCCCACAGACCGGCTCAATCGATCTGAGCTCGTATCCGTACACTCCACGACAGAGCGTCATGTCTAGTCTGAACGGCTCGAACGACGTAGCATACATTCGCGCCCAGATCACCGGTGACGAGAAAGAACTGAAGTCCATAGTTCGAGAAGTTGAGAAAGGCGAGTCGACGGATGACAGCAACAAAGGTTCTGGTTCGAAAGGTTCGGGCTTGCCACGTGGACGACGACCGAAACCGAAAGTGCCTGTCCCTCCGCACGCCCAGCCCCAGCGTGCCATGCTCATGGAGGTTGAAGATCGTTGGAGCTTGGGGTACAACAAGGCACTGAACGGTGCAAGTCACAAACCCTGGATGACTGAGCGAAAGGCCGAGTGGACTAATCGCTGGGCGAATGATGGGTGGGAAGTGTAATTGTATGACTACAGACCTGGGATTGTATGAGTTATGTCCAAAACATTTTGGTTGGGATTGTACAGTACGGTATTTCACAGTGTACCTACGTTTGCTGATCTAGCGCCGGCGTTTTGTTCAGTGTTGGACTCTTCTGGAAATGGCTGCATCAATGTACATGTATATCTATATTGTTACTTGTACGATGTTATTGAATGAATACTAGTAAATCTGAGATGTGAAAACGGTACCTCGCTCATTCGCCTGCTCGCTATGAAAACCCGAACTTTTCCACATATTCACATTCAAAACAACGACACAAAAGGCACAGTCAAAAGGTTGACAGAGGTGTACAGCGTAAATCGATGAACCAGAATATTCCTTGACAGAAACTGCCTATGCGTACGCAGCCCATCCACAGTACAAGACAGCAAGATTTCTTTCATCAGTAGCCTGGCGAATGAGTTCGTTCACCGTGGCCTCCACGCTCAGCGCTTTTCCAAGCTTCTTCGCGACGATAGTCAGTGCGCGATCAGCCTCGCTCGGCTCATTGGCATCTCTCCTGCTCGCGATACCAATCGGATCGCCTCCTGCGAGCCCGACGCCCGAGACCATAGACGCACCAGCAGCAGCTTCAGCCTGCTCGTTGTTCTCCTGCATCTTCGCCAGGCGTAGTGGTGAGATGGACCACGAATGTAGGGGATCGTACCGCAGCACGTCGAGGATGGTCATGATAGCCTCCTGCTCGCGACGGAGAGCTTCGAGTGTGAAATTGCAGCAGCGTCGGAAGACGCCCTCGACACCGGTCAGGCCCATCCCGTCGACTAGGTCGCGTGTCAACCGGAAAGGGACGACTTCTGGGATTGGTAGGATGCGGCCTGCCTCAAACGCCACGCCGAGATCGATATGTACCACTTCGCCGGACTTCTCGTCAAGAAGAATGTTGTGGCCGTGTCGATCGCCTAACCCTAACACATGGCCGAGAATGCTGATGGCGGCAGTGGATCGACTGTAGTTCAAACGCTTGTAGAACCAGTCGTCTGGATCCGGAAAGTTCTCCATAAAGAAAAAGCGCATGACTGGGTGAAAATTGGTGGTGACGGTACGATAGGCGTGGATGCGTTGATCTAGAGGTTTAGTCTGCGCGTCGCCAATATCTTTTCTACATCTGGTTGGCTTGAAGTCCTTGGGAAAGTATCTCTCATGCGCCGGTAGGAGATAGTCGTGTAAAGGTTTGGTGTCTTTGACGAACTCAATTATACCAGTGTTGGTTGTCAACGGGATCACCTTGTAAGTCCGAATTCCCAGATTCCGCTGTCGCGTGGCGCGGTGGTCCCTCAGCAAGTCCGACACCTGTTGAAAGACTTGTTCCATGATAGCGTCCTGACGGAGATCGTCATTGCCGCCTTTGAGAAGCATTTTGTGTCGAGAACCGTCCGAAGCGATGATAGTGACGATCTTGGGTGCGGAGATACCGCCAGCAATGGAGATTTGTTGGTCAAAGTGGCTGAATGTGGGCAGGTGTGAATAATCTCGATCTGTTCGAAGCTGGATGTTCAGTGTTGGTGGAGGAATCTTCGTGGTCGACTCAGTCAAGGCACGCTCAAGTTTCTGTCCTGACGGCAACTGGCGCAGCTGGATCTTTGCTCCTGTCTTAACATTTTTCTCGGACACTCTGTCCAGAGCAACACGGTGATAGGCGATGGATGAGTTGTGTATCGCGATCCAGATCGCAGCAGACGGGCTTTTCTTGTTCACCATTTCGGCGAGTTTGAGTGCCGCAGCATTCCTGGAGACTGCCACTTCGTCCTGCTTCTGTCCTTTGCTCTTGCTTGCCGCAAATAGCTGGTACAGGCTGTGGTATGGATGGTCGGAGCAGATGCGGAACATCAGATTCATCAAGAGCTTCTGGAAGTGGTTGATGGTGTCCTGCAACCGAGAAGAGAGCTGGTTGACGAGGTTGGCAAATTTGATCGAAGGTACTGTAGGAAGATGCTTTCCTACGGTCTCATTCGCCGTCACGCTTTCAGCTTGATTGAGCCATAGAGCGACAAAGCGAAGGGTGTCACTGGCGTAGTCATCCGAGGCCTTCATGGAGAGCATGTAGTTCTCCAAACAGTTCAAGATGAGGTCCTCTCGATTCTTCTGAACACGCTGCCACTCCTGCTCGTCGAGCTTGAACCACGTCTTGGCTCTTTGCAGATGGATCGACAGTGTTTTGCTTTCGTTTTTGTCGCGGCTTTTGATCAATTGCTCGAGTTCGTGAACCTCAGCAAGTTTGCGATCTCTGATTTTGCTGATTCGAGTGAAATCATCCAGGTTGTCCGTGTCCTGTAGCTGCGTATCGCAGAAGACAGCAAAATTGTGGAATACTCTGCCGGCGTCCGAGCCAGTTCCGCGGCCATGTAACTCTTTGAACGACGGTACGAAATACTTTGCTATGATCTCGTCGGGCTTTTCAAGACGGGCTTCGGCAACTTTATGACCCAGATCAGTCAATATCTCGGCCTTAGTAACAGCGATTGCTTGTTTCGCAGTGTCATCTCGGTCTTTCAATTTCTGTAGAATGCCAATGCCCGCAGAGGTTTCGTCTTGAGCCCACAATGTTCTAGCGAGATCGTACTGGACGGCAACATCGATCTTCAACCCTGTCTGGATGGCAACTTGACTGAGTTCAGACAGGTACATGGTCCGGTTTAGACAGAACTGAGGCGCCTCATAATGTGACGCAACTTCGAGAGATCCGCGTACAGCTCGAATTTCGTTCAGTAGCGCCTGGTGAGAGTTCAAGATCGACGTGGTCTGCAGGTTATTGTTCCGACGGATAGCAGCAAAAGTGGCTTCCCGGCCTATGAGTATGGGCGACAATCTTTCGAACTCTGTGAGCCTGGTCCGCTTGTTCCTTTCTTCGATGGCTGCCCATGCCAACTCTAACCCCTCCGAAGTCGTTGCTTGGATGATCTGTTTGGTTTCGGCAAAGACAGCCAGTTGTGAGAGAATGTCGCCAGTACGTTTCTTGTCAGAAAGTCCACTCTTGATTGCCGTTCCGAGGGCGAGGAATGAGTCGTCCAATTCGCTAATCAGAATCTCTCTGTTCAAGTTGCCGTGCAGGCTTCGAAGGAAGGACGCCATGTTTGACAGAGACAATGCGTGCTCTTCTGCAGGTTGTATGTCCCAGCCCTGTCCCAGCAAGCCTGAATCCGAGCCTTTCTTGTCAGGTGCGATGTTGTCCACATATTCGTAATGTTTCCTGACAGCCTCCGATAATCCTTGCATATTGGCCGCACTCAAGCTGGATGCAGTCAATCGTGCAACGTGGGTCAGTGATTCCGCTTGCTGGCTGATTCTGAGCTGCGAGTCGAGCATTGCACTGTGAAAGGACAGTGACTTCTGACTTGCACCCTCGTGGCTCATCTTGCTTATGACTGCTGTTAGATCGAGATCCTCGCGCTTCCCATAGAAAAAATCCGGGTCGTCCACATTTTCGTAGATCTTTGACACGACGTCGTCTGGCATCACATCTGTTAGCGCGAACGATTTTCGCGAAGAACGTCTCGACTGGAGCTGGGCTTGGGTTTGCTGTATTTCGGCGAGTAAAAGGGCTTCGTGCCACATCTGACACTCAGCAGCAGCGATAGCGGCATCACCGAAGTCAACCTCGAGCCATGCATTCCTCTGAGCTAGATTGGACTCGTTTGGATGCCGACACTTCTGTAAATACAAAAGTGTCCTCAGCGATAGTCGACAAGCTTTTTTCGAGGATTTTGTGTTGATGCTCAGCACTTTCGAAAATTCTCGCGAAAGCCTGTCTTTCCACAGTGGTTGTCCGTTGACCTCGTGAAGCAAGACTAAGTGCACGGTATAGGGCAGCAACACGTCTGCCGAAGACGGTATCGTAGACAGCAGAGGCTCAAGGAAACTCAAGACAGGATCGTGAGTTGCTGCTTGACACATATCTTGCAGGAGATCCGCTGCCCAAACCTCGCATTCTTTAGTTGAGATGGAGGACATCTCCAAGCCGCGAGAATATCGGATGGGAGGACAAGGGAAGTTTTTGAACCGCAGATCTTGGACGAATGATCTGTTGAAGTCAGGTTGCAGAACAGCGTCTTGGCTCCTCTTGTCAAGAGCACTGAAAATGAGCTGTAATGTTCGCTCAGCAGAAGCCGACTCAGCCAGGCTGGATTTCCAGACCATATCAGCCAAGTATTTCAAGATGCTTGTGTAGGATTGTATGGCTTCTTGGTCTTGTCCAGCCGGCGCAATCTCTGCTGGATACTCCGCGGACTTTTCGCTGCTCGCATTGAAGACCAAGCCCTGCATGACATGACTCCTACCAATTGCTTCGGTGGCCCATAACAGAAATGACTGGTTCAGGTCAAGTCTGCGGATTACAGTCTTGAGTGTTCTTGAGAAATTTTCTGCATCATTGTCATCCCCAAGGATGTCGTCCGCGGGGTCCGTGGTAGGGACGAAATCCCGACACAAGATCTGAATGGCAAGGTCGAAATGAAGATCGGTCAAAAGCGGAGATCGTGTGCCGCGGTCAGAGAGAAGGACGTAGAGTAGACTCCCCTCGCTTGTACTCTTGGAACTATTGCCTGCGGCAGTGATGGCCTTTGCGTGTTGCATCAGCGAACCAAAGGTTGTCCGTTGCTCCTCAGATGTCTCCGAAGGATTTAATGACTCCAGATAGTGACCGAGAAAAGCTCTGAAGTCTTGTGCTTTCGTCATCGTTGACAAGAAATGACTCTCTTGAGTAGTACTGTCTTGTGAAGAAGTGATGAAGCCGACGAGAGAGGCAAAGACAGCCACTCCCAAGCCAGCTACGAATGACAGGTCACCACTTAGGAATGGCTTACCATGATTGAGGAGGTACTTGTAGATGCCCATTGTATCTTCAGCACAATCAAACAAAGTCAGGTAAGGGCGGAGACTGTGGAGAAGCATTTCGAGAGGGTAACCCTGTAAAGCTACAGGGCCAGCCAAGCTGATGGCAATGCGAATCTTCCGAATGATGCTGCAGATATGCAAGGGGCCTAGGGCTGCTTCTGCGTTGTCGAGTAACTGTCTATATACATGTATCAGCAACGCAGAGGTCCATACTTCGCCTGCTTGCAATTCGAGTCGTTGATACAAGTAATTCAATTCGTCAAGAAGACATCTTGCACGAAAAGATGGTTGTTGTGCGAAAGGAAGCTGAGTGCCGGAATTTGAAGCACTATGCATTTCGTTCCAGGCGTCAAGGGCGGCGTTGTATTGGTTCTTCTCGAGCATTTTATCGATCCCTCGATCGTCTTGAAGTGATATAATGAGACGCGAGATGATATCGGGGAGGTTTTCGCGGAGTAGTCTCACGTAAAGGTCAGACCCGAGTTCCTTGCGAATCAACTTCTCCGACCCATCGAACAAGCGCTCCTGTTTGGGTAAACTCGATTCTGAAGAAAGCGCGTATGCTTCGGCGAACGAGAATTCTTGCACCAGCGAAGACTTCCAGTCTTGCTCGAGTACCTCCGTCAGCTCTGCAGCATGGCTGAAACCACGAAGAGAGATTTGACCAACAAGTTCTGCTATATTGTCAAAGACCAAGTCTTGCAGAGACACATACTCGAAGGCACGGTACGGAACCTTTGACAAAGTCTCCTTTGACAACCAGGTATAAAAGATCTGCGGAGCGAATAGTTTGAAGAGCTGTCTCGGTTGTTTGAGGTCAAGTGCTTTGCACGTCTTTGCAATGCAGACAGCGGCTAGTGGGGTAGTCGAAGGTACGTTGGCGACAGTCTCAAACAAATGATAAGTTGCCTGCCTTAGAACTGTGTGCCATCGAGCACCCAGCGCGGCTACAACGTACAAGCGGACAGCAATTCCTTCTTTCTTGTCAGGGTCAGACGGTAGATTCTCTAGTACGTCGTCAAAGATCGCTTCGTGTTGTGTGGCGATATATTTTTCGAAGATCCGTAACAACTTTCCTGCAACCTGATACTTCTTTGCCGCATTACTGACTTCCAGAATCTGGAGCAATGTTGTCCTAGGCGAGGGAAGGTCTTCCCCTCCAAAGGAAGCATTCTTTTCCAGGAGAACATCGACCAATTCAGCCATAACAGACAGCACTCGAGGTCCCGCGATACCTTTACCAAGTGCAATGTTCAGGAACCAGTAGTAGATGTCCAGGGCGATCCCTGTGAGATCGTCGTCTTCTCCCGGAGATGACCATAGTTCGATGAGGCCACGCATCACCTTGAGGCAAAAGACGAGCGCGGCTTCGCATCTTTCGTAAGCCTCGTCCTGTAAGAACCTTTCGGCAATGTAGCTGAGTAGACTCTGTGCGTCATCACGCGCAATGCCCGGTCTGAGACTTAGAAAATCTTCCACAGCTCCGCGGGCAGCAAGCAGGGAGGTAGAGTCCAGTGACAGAATTTCGTTGACGATGACGGAACTGGGCGCAGGATCGAGCGCACCCCGTGACTTCACACTCTGCAAGGCCGTGATCAGTTCCAGTCTATATTTTGCCAGCAACGCCGAGGAGTCAGGACATAGCCATAAGTCGAGTCTCATCGCATTGGAAGTGATTGATGTTTGGCTGCGTTGACTAGTTTGCGAATCCCATACTTCTGCGTCCAAGAAGTCAAAGTCTGACGGCTCATTCGTTTTGCTTGATGGTTGACCCTCGATAGTCAGCCTCAGAGCTGATTCAATGACCAACTTGTACTCTTCGAAAGAGACCTCGGCATCCGTGTGAGCAAGCTGGGTATAAAGCCCAATGACGCATTCACAGATGCGAGTCGCAACGTATCTGAATGAGTCACCACTTTGGCCGCCCACAAACCCTTCGAAAGTGTCGCGGCTTTTGGAATAGAGCACGTCGGGGCGAGACTCGTGGACCAACTTGCTACAGCGCGTCCAGACAGCCGACGCCACTGTTGACGCCACGGCAAGGATGGCGACAATATCATTCGTAATATTCGAGCTTCTTTCGGCATATATGCTTTCCCATGCTTGGATGAAATCTGTCAATCGGCCTGAAAGGAACTCGAGAACAGATCGGGTCAGCCTAGAACGGACGAGTGGATCGATATGGTAGATATCAGATCGGCTCCATCGGATAATTTGGTCTTCTCGAGAAGGAAGACCAAGAAGAAAATGGAGGAATTCAACGTCGTTGGAAGGTAGCAGGGACATTCTCCATAAAGGATGAGACGGCGACCAATCTTGTCTGCTACAGGTCGAGTCGAAAGTTCCACACATAGAAACAAACAGTGAATACAACAATTCGGCATGAGCATGGGAGGCAACGTGCGCATTGTGGAGACGATCAAGATTTGAGGCTGACAAGAGTTAGCACTTTTCCCAAGGCGAAGACAATACGACCTACGCAAGGTCCACTGTAGACTCAGCCACCCGAGTATTTTGAGGCAGAACGTTTCAAAGCGCCTGTCATCGTCGAAGATGTTCAGTCGCAAGGTAGTGGCGAACATGTCAAGTGCAGTATCGGTGAGGATGGATGGTCCATTATTGCCTCCGCCAAAAAATGCAGCGTCCACCAGGCCACCAGTCATTGTTAGACCAAGGATGCGAGTCTGAAGGATGGTGTTCAAGGTATGACATGCTGCCCTGGCACATGCAGGAACGGACAAGGCTCTACGAGCAGACTCCCAGACCTCAAGCCAGACACCGGAAGCGACCTTGATACTGGAGGTATCGCAGAGCAATAATCTGCGTGACAGCGTTAGCGATAACATGTGCAGGACAGAGCTCTTTCATACCGAGAGAACACCAAGAACGTCCAGGACCGAATGTTGACATCTTCGTGCCGCAGGTCGTGCAACAGGCTCGAAAGTCCGCCGAGAGAGGCCAATGCTGTAGGTTGAGGCTGGTCAAAGAGAAAGAGGATAATTTGCAAAGCTACCAGCTTCTCTTGTCCTAACCCAAGGCGTGCAATATCCAGGACCTCATCGAAGGGGACTTGGACCTTTTGTCTCTTGCGAGGTGTGTCTTCTGGCAACTCTGCAGGTGGCGTAGCTTGATATTCGTCGCTCATTCTCAGGATGAGACACGCTATGATTGACAATGTCATCCAACAAGACAGTGCTTTGCCAGAATCTCGTAGGGGAACGAACTGCCTCAGCTGCAGGGGGAGAAGCTGTCCTGGCTTTGCAATCAGCATATCATCAAATTGCAGAATGTCTCTTTCGCTTCTCGCTCGATATTCCGACCACAGTTTGTCCAGGAGCGCTTGTAGGCTCTCCTTGTCCAGAGATGGCCATGGCTCCCTCGTAGTCAGGAAGAGTTGTCGACAAGTAAACAATGTAACGAGCATTTGCTCTTTCAGTAAAGCTGATCGTGTGGACCATAATCGTCGCGTGATAGGAATCAGCCTAGAAAGTAGACTCAGTGTGAAGGTGACATTCTCAGTTAACGAAACAAAAATAATGTTGTTCAAGGTTTCGAAAGTTACTTCTTGAGCCCTGGTAGCAGTTTGCAGCAGCGTGAGAAGTGTTTCAGCAATGGCTTCTGAACGTGACATGACAGGGGCGTTTGTTGTAGAAGTCAGGCTCCTCAGAGCAGCAACGAAATCGGAGGCGTGAGATGCAACGTCCCTTCCAGCACTTCTACCACTGCGTTGGCTCAGTCGCAGTGACTGCTGGTGGCCATTCCGTGAAGCCGTACTGGGGTCTCGACTGGAAAGGAGGCCATCGCCATTTGGGTCATCCTCCAGGCCTGTGGACAATGAGGACAAAGCGAAGTCGACGTAGCTTTGCCATTGTTTTGTTCTCAGGTGCTCGGTATGCGGAGCATATTCCAGAATTGTTTTGAAGCTCTTAAGATAGTCAGCCTTCAGAGGTTCACAAAAAGTGCCATCAGCCAAAGGTAGTGTGTCGGCAATGTGGTCCAGCACCGAAAGAGCAGTTTTGAAGGTCATCCTTGGGGCGCCAGTCTCCACCACAAGGCGAAAGGCAGCGGCTGCCACTTCCAGTCGAGAAGCTGCATTGTTCTTGGTTGTTGGCTTCGTAGCTCGTAGGAATGCTGGCTTCTCCTTGTAGAAAATCTTGTATAGCAACTCAAGGATTTTGTGAAAGATATCGTCCTCGAGACCATCTCTAGGCATATGGTTAGTCTCAAAATGCTGGGCAATAGACAAGATCTGCTCCTTACAGCTTCGAAGCGACCTTCTCTTGCCCCAGAACCCGTTTCAGATCTAGATTGTCAGTATCTGGCAAGACGGGACAGACACTTTTGAACATACCTTCAAGACCCTCTCCTCTGACACGCTGTGTGTCTGCCTCGAGCTTGGCTGTGACAGAGACATTAGTTTGACAAGGCTGAGCAACAGGGGGATCTCGGCAGATCCAACACGTACCGATGGCTGCCACGATGATGCTGACCTCCGCCATCTCTCCGGCCGGAAATTCTGTCTTTCCCTTAGACACATAGTTGACTACAAAGGTGGGCGAAAGTGCAACAGCTTATAAGCCAGTGATTGTTTGCTACATGCAGTGCCTGAGGCAGGAGCATCCAGTGGTTGAAGTTGTAGCTGGGCTTGGCGTCATATATGGCACTAGCTGTTTTGGGCCGACTGCCTCGCTGCGCTGCGGGCAATCATCTTCACAATGCAGATTTGGAGACGCGACTGTAGGTCGTGAGTCAGTCTCTCACGCGTTTCCTTCAGTCGCTAAGGTCGGCCTTGTATGAAGAGCACGATGGACAGTCTCATCCGTCTGCAAGGTCTCCACGCCGACCTGGTAGCTTTTAGCGAAACACGTCTCGCAAATATCGATCGCCTGTGGTTGGAGTTGGAGGAAAGCATTCAAGATTTCCGCAGGCTGCTCGACAAGAGTTCACCCCCTGCCAACGATAGGGAGAATTACAACAATGGTATCTACACCGTACTACCCTGGGGTGTTTTGTCTTCTAACGTGCTCAATACAGGCAAAATCTCTGTGGGTGACCAAGAGTATAGTATCAACGAAGACTTCAAGCACATCAGCCGTGCAGTCGCTACAACCCTTGACCTGGACGAGATTGAAGCTGGTCGGCTGCTCATCGAAAATCAAGCGGACACGAGTACAGGAGCAGAGTCGCTCGTGATAGACGCCGTCAGCAGTTACCACAATCGCCGAGATCTGTTGCTCCAGTGCCTACGAATCACCCTTCAGCACTCCCTTACCCTTGAAGCCGATGGCAACATCAAGCAACTATTCGAAACGATTGTCACAAAAGTGTTAGAGATCGATGGTGGCGTGACCAACAACGGGTCGCTGTTTGCGAGAAAATGCTTGAATACATTGGAAGACATTGAGAAGTTACAAAACAAGGTTGCAGATGCACTCCAGAGCAAGGCGGTGTTGGGTGGACCTCGTGGCCCAGAGTTCTATGCCACCCTCGAGTTTCAAAGAGACAGTCTGTTCAAACAGCATGAGGCTTTGGCTAGTTTACTTGCATACTTGTTCCAGGGCGATTACCCCAACCAGGAGGATCTACGAAAGCTCCACACTGCCGTCAAACGTTGGAGTCGAATTGATTTCAACCTCATACACTACCTTCCGGTCTTCTCGGCAGCCTTCCGCCAATTCGGATCGCCTGGGAGCCAGCTGTCTCCGGAGAGTACACAATCATTGGACAATCTCTTTGCGCCTCTAGCACAGAACTCCGGCTCGGCTTTAATTCGCCCCTTTCACGCCACTCTGAGTCTGTGGTGGACTGTCGAGTACAGTGGTCAGTTTAGAGAGTTGACTGATCAGGATACCACAAGCGAGAAGAGGGGCAGCACCGTCAACGCGGCTCTGAAAGAAGATGCTTTGGAATTCATGCTTGCTATCTGCACAAGCACTAATCAGGACGTGTGGCGCCACCCTGCGCGGCAGGAACTGGTAACTTTGCTGCTCAGCGAAAGTTCGAGCATTGTTCTCGAAGGCGGTGATCAGACATCTTCATACTTTCGGCTACAATACATGGAGTGTTTGGAGAATTTTGTGGAGGCTTTCATCTCGAACATGCCTGATTCCATTCGCAAACTTCGAACTGAAGAGGACGACCAACGGTTGAATCAACTGATGGCAATGCACGATGACCTGCCGCCGGAGCACCGGGGAGGTAGCGTGAGCAAACTACATCTTGAGTGTTTTCTGGTCCTCATCTCTTTTGCTTTCGAACAGCGGCCAGAAGCTGCGGAGCAATGGTGGGAAGACCCTGATAGCAACCTATATGGGTTTCTTCAGTGGGCTTCCAGGCGACAAACTGTGCCTCGTGTCAGTGCTTTCTGTGAACTACTGTGTTCTATCTCCGAGGACCAGGAATGCGCAGAAGCTGCTCACAAGTTCCTGTTGGACGAGAGTCAACCCGCCAGCACGAGAGGTCGGCGTAACCCTTCGATGAATTATCAGCAAATCTTTGCGGAGCTCGAGCTGTACGCGCATAAAGTGCATGAGCGCTCTAATGCCTCGTCTCAGCCTCCGAACATGCGCAAGGTTCCACCAACTGAAATGAATGAGCTTGAAAGTCCGGTCATGTTGTCCTGCTACCTTCGACTTCTAGCTCATCTAAGCCGACAACCTAGTGGCACGCGCTTCTACATCCTGGAGACAGTGTTCCCCTCTTTCCCGCAGGCCCTGCTGTTACTGAGTTCCGGTCCTGTCCCAAGTTATCTAAGAGCAAGCATTTTTGCAGCCTTAGACGCATTGCTTACTGATAAGTCCGTACAAACCGCTTCTACTTTGTGGCAGACTCTGGATAATTGGGCGGCCAATGGTCAGGAAATGGTCCAATCTGCGGTTAACAAGACCGCCCAGCCTCCCAAACCAACTTTGACCGACTTGCAGGCGAACCTCAATGCTATCACGTTGTCGTTTGACCAGTGCGACTCGTTCGTGGTCTTACTGCGTGATTTGGTCATCACTTCTCCATCAACGGGCGTGGGTTCAGACATGTTACCATTCCCTGGTGACCTCGGCTCGTCATACAGAAGCCCTGGCATTGACCCGTATATCGATCTTGTATGTGGTCAGGTCTTCGTCAAACGTCTTGCGGAAGTGGCTGATGATGTTCAACGCGCAATTGGCGCTTTCCATTGCCTCGAATTTGTGGCTGTGGGACTCGAAGGATTCAATGAGGACTATGTGGTCATGATGGATCGCGCAAACTCGCAACGGGACGCCGCTCAGGAGACACCTATGGCAACTGCGTACACTCAACGCAGTGCCTTTGCTAGACTCATGCAATGGATCCTGAGCACAGACATGAACAGAGCACTGATGGACTCCCTACGGGTGCGTCTCGACTTAGTTGAAACCGCCCTTCCCGACTCGCCGCTCCTCCTGAGTCTTCAGCGCTCAATTGACATTGTCAACCGGGTTCTCGACCTGCAGCCAACTTACTTCGACATCGTGAGGCCTATGGTTCAGTCTCAGGCGCACCAACAGGGGCCCTTTTATCGATCGAGCGTCAATTCCATCGAAGACAGTCTGGCTGCTCATCCTGAGGTCGTGTTGAATCTCTGTCAGTTCGCTGCAACTGACCATTCCGAATTGGCACTACGAGCTCTGACTCTGTTGCAAAAGCTATCCAGCTCTCCAAAGCTCAACAATCACTTCTTAATGTCAGATCCTGTTCGCGGCCGTACGAGGAGAATCATCGATATGCTGGGCCCAAGTGCGAGCTTGGAACTCGAACCGGTTGCGAGGAATCTAGCTGCGAGACTACAATTCGATATTAGGGACCTCGAAGATGGCTTTGAGTCAGTCAACTACCTTACGAAGGATGGTGTATTGGCGTTCTTGAATGCCTGCCTTGAGACGCAGCCCGATCTACCAAATATTGCTCATCTTCTACTCGGGTTCAGCAGACTTGAGGAGCGTTTGACGATCTCGAACTCGATTGACGCTGGTACTTCTGTCTTCAACTCCATCGTTGATCTTGTGCAGAATTATCCCGACGAGGAAGATGGCGTTGTGTTGTCTTGGTTGGTGCACATCAAAGCTGCTGCTTTACGAGTCTTGAGGCAGCTCTGGTCATCAAGCCTGTCACAAAGCATTGTCATCGGCCAGCTTCGTCGGCTGCAATTTTTGCAGTCCCAGTACTTGACCCATCCTGTCATATATCAGCAGACTCTGTGGGACGGCAATACCGTCTTTCACCCCGCTTTCTGGTACAGTACTTCCGCAGAAGCGCTTGCTGAATTCCTCGCGTACCGAGCGTCGCTGTTCAATTATACCACAGCTGAGTTGAGAGCGGCTGCTGGCGAAGGCCTCTCCACAACTTTGCGGCAAGCTTTGTCAGTACTGCAGGGAAAGACTGTCAACGTCGATGGCACCATCACTCCCAACCCCGATGTCTTCGCTTTCTTCGACTTCCTGGAACTCGATCTGTCCGCATCTTTTGATCTGGATCCCAAGTACTATATGGCGATTGATTTCGATATGTACCTGACGGAAGCGTCTGACCGCATACCTCCACTTTACGATATCAAGCTCATTCGCGAACATCTCTATGCCTACAGAATAGATCTGTTGCGCAAACAACTAGACTCTCAGAGCAGCCACAAAATTGACGAACAGGATCTCATCGCCGAAGCCGACTCAATCGTTGCTACGATAGAAGCTCGAAATAGATCTATCGTGGCGCACAAGGCTAGGAGTGACGCCCTGCATGAGTACGTCGAGATGATCATTGCCATCATCGAGAGTTGCCCCATGGATTCATCGTCGAAATTGCAATTTATCCTGCATGTCCTTCAGATCATGCTTCCTAAGCTGGATGTACTGATCTCGGATGAGTCTGAAGATGTTCTAGCGTTGGCAAGAGCAGCTGATGCACTGCTGTTCTCCCTCTCCGAAACAGCGGCAACAAACACTCAAATGGACAACATCATCACCGAGAAGCTGTTCCAGCTGTTCCGAGCCTCTATCGAAGGCATCCCACTATCAAAATCGAACTCCGCGCTGCGAACGACATTCTACAGTATCTGCTCGCAATACCTGACTCGTATCGCTCTACCAGATGAAAGCGCCTTGGACACACTTGCAAATGCCCGCAGGAATAGCATGGACTGCCTTCGATCAGCAAGTCAGCGCCTGATCCCAACTATCTCCGACGATGCAGAAGATGGCCTTGACTCTTGCCGCTTGAACGCGCTGAATCTACTTGCATTGCTCACATCCCTTGCGCGAACAGAAAAGTCCAATTTCATCGTTCAGTCTTTTGTGAAAGCCAATGTGCTCGAAATTTTGTTGGAATCTTTGAAGCATGTTGCATCAGAGTTCCAGGAGCGTGAACCAGCTCGTGAGTACTCGTTCCCTTTCATGCTTCGTGTTTGAAGACAGTGCTAATGGTGCTTCAACCTCCAGATCGGTTATACCTCCTTTCCGTCTTCGAATCGCGCATGCTGCTTCTGCTGCAGATCTCACGTACCCGTGATGGTGCAGGTGCCTTACTTGACGCTGGCTTGATGAATGCAGTACGCGATTCGCTCCTTTTCCGTGCGGACCCGGATCTGGGTATGTCTTTCCACAATCTACCAAACAACGAAGCAGACGCTGGCCCCACAGACTATGACTCGATCACCTCGGCCTTGCGGACGTATCATGTCTTGTTATCTTCCACACTGCGGGTGCTTCTTTCAACCTTTCTCGCTCGCGGCGCCCAGAATGAGCAGATTCAGTATCTCGCTCGCTCGTTCTTGACTGAGTACCGCCCGAATATGGTTGGCACCTTCAAGAAGTACGCTGGTATCAATGGGAAAGTGGAGGAGAAACTCCGACCTATGATTGCAGAGTCTGTGAGATGTTATACTGGTTTGGTTACGTTGTGTGGATTTGTGGATGTAAGTTCCAAAAGTGCTCCTTGTGATGGAGGACCATGAACTAACTACGTCTAGTTCGAAGACGAGTCCGGCTTGGATGCGACGCAATTCGGCAGATTCTCATGAACAGGCGATCATGAAAGGGGATATGGTCTTGGGCTTTGGAATTGTCTTAGCGTGAGCAATGGAATGCGTGGTTCACAAAACGGGTTCCGATATGAGAAATTATGTCACAGACGGTCGACAGAACGCGCAAGCAATATTTCAACATGTGCTTGATACTGTACAAATCAGCGCTTGTAAGATACAACAAAAGCTTCAAATATGTGATGCACACAGGACTTTAACTGCTTCATGCCAGACCAAGAGACCACCATCATACAGCGAAACATCATAGCTGCGCTCTAACATGCTCAACCCCACCACCTAAACCCGAACTGCTCTGCCGATCGTCACTTTTGTTGGTGAACTCCCTGAAATAGCCCTCAAGCGCCTCAACCGTGCCCTTTCCTGGTACCAGCCGCACAGCAACACCAACGTGGCCATCAGGACGGATAACAACCACAGCACCTTCCTCGCCAGTAAGTCCGACCTTGGCATGCGCCGCAGCCTTCGCGTCCAACACCCTTATATCCTTCTTATCATCAGCGTAGATGCGCGCACTGTAATCCTGGAACAAGGCAGGTAAATCGGAGATTTCGATCTCAGGCCGCCTCGCAGCAAGTGTCAGGGCGACGCTGAAGAAGCGCGAGTGCGGGTTAAGGCTGTCGTGGTGGGTATCGCGCTGACGGTCCTCTGACCCGAACCTCGCATAGAAAGACTTCGGGTTGGACAAGCCCTCTGCTAAATCGACCAGCGCTTGGTGGCCGCCCTTCTTGGGCGACTGTCCCAATCCGGCGAAGACGAATAGCCTGAACGCGCCGTTGAATGGGATCTCGTTCTCGAGGTGCACGACGTTGGCGTCGACCACGCGCGTCACATTCGACGGCGGCATGATGCGGCCGGGCCGCAACTTGGGCGAATCCTTGATGATCAGTTCGTGCTGGAACGGGTGGTCCGCGGAGTGGTTGAAGATGTTGCCATTGTACGCAACGCCGAAACCTGCGGTGAACTCGCAGTTTGCTTTGAACATTTCGACGAACTCGTTCTTGGTCTCGGACTCGGCTTTGTCGCCTTTGTGAGCGGTGTCGACTTCGCTGGCTGACGGTGGGCGTTTGGAGAACAGCGCGGCGTACTGGTTGTCGAAGTTCAATAGGGTTTCTGCGATGAATTTGCGCTCGACTTCGTACGTGGACAGGATATCGCGCGACGCGAAACCCGACTCGACGAGGTGCATCTTCCAAGCGAAGTTGATGGCGTCGTGAAATGCTGTGTTCATTCCTTGACCGGCTTTGGGACTGTGCGTGTGGCAGACGTCGCCGCCCATGAAGACGCGGTGGTCGAGGGTGTATTTGTCGGCGATGCCCTGGCCGATCGGGTAGACTGAGTACCACTCCACGCGGTCCCAGTCGCAGTAGTATGGCTGAAAGATTCGTTTGGCCGCGGCTTGCACTTCTTCCACGGTGGCGGTCTTGCGTGGCGAAAAGTCCGCGTCTGTCGAGCTGGCGATCTGGATGTACAATCTGACCATGTTGTCTTCGCGGGGAATGACCATGATGCTGCCGTGGTCTGAGTGGATGGTGCATTTCATCTTAATGTCAGGGAAATTCGTCCGGACCACACCGTCCATGACGCCCCATACGTGCGATATGGGATCTTTATGTCGGATCTGTACGCCGAGTTGCTCGCGGACGAAACTCCTCGCGCCTTCTCCACTGAAGAGGTATTTGGCGCGAACGGTCTCGGTGACGTTACTGTCGAGGTTTTTGAGGTCTACTTCGACCGGATATGCGGGGTTGGTGTGGTTGGTCTCGAAGCGGGTGATGGTCCATGGCCGGCTGACTTGGGTGCCATTCTTCGCAAGATCTTCAATGAGAACTCGTTCAATATGCCCTTGATGGAGGAGCGCTGTGAAAGGGTATCTCGCGTCGAGGAAATCGGGACAACTTGCCCACGTGCCGGTTCGGACAATTTTGCCTTGCGGCGCCGGATCCCAGAAGGCTACTTCGTGGACTCTGGCGGGATCATAGGCCATGATCTTTCGTTTTAGACCCATGTTTCTCAGGATCTCAAGAGATCGGGGCTGGATGCCGTCGGCTCGGCCTGTCGCTGTCGGTACAGGCCTGTTGTCGATGTGTCGTACCTTGTAACCCCATCTTGAAAGTGAGACCGAAAGGAGCAATCCTACAGGGCCAGCTCCGATAATGACTATATCGTACAAAGGTATTTCTGAAGGCATGTTGGAACGTGGAACATGCAGCAATGTAAAGAAGTGCGATTGGTAAACCTGGGGAAACGTAGACGCAGCTCACACGATTCACAGCGTTGAAAGGAAGGCGCTAAGTGAATCCCAATCAACCGGGAAAGATTAAAGGTATATAAATTGAATGCAACAAGACGTCAAGATGTCGGATCTGAATCATGGCAGATCTGTTAGACCTCGGTGTAGCGGCGAGGCGAGCGTGTGCAGGCCTAGCTACGATCCGACAATGCTTTGCTGTGAGAGATCAGAGGGGGTAATCCCGCGCCGTGACCGTCTGCTCGGCTCCACGCACCAATTGCTTACCATCATCTCGGCGACGGAGTGTCCAGTGAGCGGTAGACTTTGCAGTCCGGAGAGTGGAGGGGACAAGAGGTGTGGCATTTGGGGATGATGAACGGTAGACACCCCGCAAGTCGGATCTGAAAGACGGCATATGAAGATGGAGAGGCTGCTTAGTCATGAAAGTCTTCCAACAATGGACTAGCGTACTTGGCATGGCATTGGTCTTTTTCAACTTCAATCTTCTTCTGCTTTGTTCTCAACTGTTGTTGTCTGCATTGCAAGATGAGTCGCAGCCTTGTGCTTTCAAAGAGGGGGAGATGCTGTGGTGGTTTTGAGACAAGCACACTATTGTACCACTTTCTGTACATGGTCTGCCTGGTGTCTCGTTCGATCGGTAACTGGGAAACGTGATTGCACACACAGCTGTTCGACTCGGGGATAATGTCTTCCTGTGCTGTCTGAGGTGGGTGTATCAGCGTTGAGGAAGACCTTTCTGCGCTGGTTGATGCAGATACGACAGAGTCTTGCTTGGGCCAAGGCTTCTCGCCAGGGGTAATTCATTGAACTGGGTGCTGTCAGCCTCGCCTCCCCATCGTCTTCTGCTGGCATCAATGATAAAGCAACCCTCCCTCCTCCTTCCGTGAACTGTCCCTTTGGTCCTGCAGAACTTCTCACCGCCCTCGGCATCGGCTGGCACCGGCTTCGGCTTCGGCGAAAGTTGCCGCCGATGTCGCCAAGCGTGAAAGAGGTTCCCCAGCAATATCAACAATGAATAAGGTCATTCCGAATGATTTTGCAGCTTCATCATTCCTTCTCATCACCTTGTCGATCTATCTCAACCCTCTGGTAGGGCGTTGAAACACTCTCCTTCATCGTTTGACCTTGTTTGTCGTCTTCATAACTTGTCAGAGTATCAGATTCTCATTCCTTTCGTTTATCATCAAGGCCTCGTTTTGTTACTGTGCACACTTCACTCCTTACCATTCACTGCGCTCATACTCATGTACGAACACCATGCCTGACCTTGCACGGCGCCATGTCGTGTCGGCAACATCACCCTCCTTCACAATCAACAATCCCAACCACATCAAAGACCTTGGCTGCTTTGATGAAGACTCCTGCCGCTACTTTCTCCGGGAGGTTGGCATAAGAGTCGTCCCTTTCTACCCCTTCTCATTCGGAATGGAAGAGGTGTACAGCTTGATCCTAGAAAGATATGGATATGATGGAATTCCTGATGCCACAAGCGTACTTCAAGATCTTCTCGAAAGTGAAGGAGACGCGAGTGGTCTTGGTGATGATGGAGACATTTGGCGCTCCTGGCGTCATAGCTGGAGGCATCGAAATGTAAGTCACTCTCAACCCCTCCATACTTCACAGAATGCTGCTGACCCTCATTGACAAGGATGACTCCCTCAACCCATTCATCCCCAAGGTGGGCAACTTCGTCCTGCAATCACCTACTCCACCACATATTCGACGCTTGAAGGCACAGAACTTCATTCTCAAAACACAAACCGATGGTGCTCATTCACAGCGAACACCTTTAGCACCAATGTCTGTCAACACAAACATGACCAGATCTTTCGCATCCAGCGACATCAAGGGCAATACCATACTTGAAGACGATTCATACGAGCTGCCTGCCACAACATACTCTCATCAGAGATGCAGAGCACTGCTAGCGTCTGAGCATGGCTCACCATCTTCCATTCTTGAAAGAGCTGGTCGACCAAGCATAGCAAGACGATCAGACACAACAGATCATTCTTCTCAGCAAGACTTTGCCGAAATCACCGAGCCAATGCTAGAGACTGATATTGATCCCTCGCTCTTGCTTGCGTTCGAAATGCTCTCAACATCATCGTCCCCTACCTCTGAGCGAATGCCCGGCTTAAGAGGCGGACAAGGCGATATATATAGATTGAAACAGGTCGACACCTCCAAGCTTCCGCCTCAGAAGACTGAAGAAGAGCACAAATCTGTCTCAATCAATTCATCGCCAGAGAACATTACCTCGCACGACGTACAGTGTGGACCAAACTCCCATCAGCCGTCATCCTTGACGAACATACACCCCAGAGACCGTCCGGAAAGAGCAGAATTAGCCGAAGATTCAAGTGAGCCACCTCAGAATGTCAATTCCCCGGAACAACTCCCTGAAGCCGACAAACAGGAGCCGAGCAAGCGCAGACATGCGATAAACCGAGAGGCTAGACTCATTGATGGTCACATTATTACTCCAAGAGCCCGCAAAAGATTGTCGTCGCAAGATAGACCCCAGATTGATCGTGTCGGCAACGTTGATGAGACAAAACCACAGATCACTCGCCGCAGCTGGACACCGGTCCGGCAGAATCGTGATTCACCACGCCATAGCTGGCTACATGCTATCCGATCAATCTTTCACTCCAAGGGCGGTGAGAAGAGCGCCAAGTCATCATCCCACAAGGCGTCAACTACCACAACACCAAAGGATGCTCGAAATTCGGCTGCGAACAGTGATCTTTCTTCTCATCATCCACACACTGTTGCAAGCTCGTCTCCTTTCTCGCTAGGCCTCGACGGTACTTTCGACAGCACTGAAGCTCTATTCTCAAGACCCTTTTCCTCACGCTCAAGGCTTTCACTGAACCGCAACAAACTTCTGACACTCAACTCCCCAGAGATTGACTGGTTCTCTACCGCCACGATCCTCCTCCCCTTTCCAAGAAACTTCGCGCTACAAGCAAATCTCCCTCCGCTGCTGTATTGATCTCGAACTCTGTCGAAACATTATCAGAGAACATCTCGATTCGACCACGGTCTATCGAAAGTCTCATCACAGACAGAACACAGATTCAATCGAACCTCCGTCTCAGATTCTATCCGAAAGTTCTTCAGGGAACATCTTGATCCGACTACGGTCTATTGAGAGTCTCGTTGCAAATAGAACACGGACACATTCAAACCTTCAGCCGCTGACACATTGATCTCGAATTCTGTCACAAAGCACCAGAAGATTATCAGGGAATATCTCGATCCGACCACGGTCTGTTGAGAATCTCATCACGAACAGAATTCCAGTTCTTTCAGCCATCTCGTTAGAAAGGAAACATCTCGATTCTATTGTGAATCTTGTCAAAAACAGCATTCGCGGATACAACCAGATCTTCTCACACTGACACATTGATCTCGAATTCTTTCGGAAAAAATCATCAGGAACAATCTCGATTCGGCCACGGTCTATTGAATTGTGCCATTACGAACAGAATACGGATACAATCAAACCCTCGAGCACGGACACACTGCTCTCGAGTTCTATCAGAATTCATCAAGAAACATCTCGATTTGACTGCAGTCTATTGGGTGTCTCATTACAACAAGAACCCACAGTTGTCTATTCAGTCAGGTTTGGAGTTGGTAGCGCAGTTGCAACGGAGCTTCAGAAGTTTTACTACATCAACACAAAAGCCTTGTATGTACATTCCCATGCTAGGTAGTTATTCGCTAACCGGTTTCATAGTACTAATCGTCAAGCGAGGTATTCTCTCGTTGAGTCACTATTGAGACAGTTGCTCTTCTTTCCTTCCGTCCTCTCGTCGTCTCTCTCTTCAATCATCACAGAACTCAAACCACCTCATTAAGACCATTCAGACCAGAAAGGATGCCTCGTCAACAAGCCTCTTACAAAGCCAAATGGGCGAAGAAAGGTCTTTCCGTGATCACCGCCTTTCCAGAAGATCCGTTCTTGCCGAAGGCAGTCAGAACACAACAAGCCACTTACAAGGCCAAATGGGCAAAGAAAGGTCTCTCTGTGGTGACGAGCTTTCCGTTCGTGCCTGTTGAAAAGGCATACGGACCTGAACAAACCGGGGAGAATGACGAGATCGACACCGCGGAGCTCTTGGAGCGGGTGAACGCTGTCCAGCAGCAACACAATGAATTCGTCAACGAGCAACAGAACAAGGTTTTCGACACCGCCTGGGCTGGGTCGATTTCCTTCGATCCACCACTTCAAGCACGGATCTTCAGCGAGTTGGGAATCATGTTGGCCACAGCGACCAACAAGTGGCTGGTGCGACAAGCCAATGCGGGCAGACTCGACGTTCTGCTCGTCACGAGAGCCATGATCGCCCACGAAGACAAGTACCAGAACCCCGTGTTCGAGTTCTGGGTCGATCTCGAGACACAACTGCAAATCGTGACAGAGAACTACGAGACTGTCCTGTTCGCCACAGCGTTCGAGAAGAGCGCGAGTTCTATCCAACTTCAGGTATTCACAAACTGGCCGTTCCTCGTACGCAACATCACGTCAGCCAACTACCAACATCCGGACAGCATTGTCCTAGGAGCTGTCCAGGAAATCAAGACAATTCTCCAGATGTTGAACGCGCCAGTAGCAATCCTCGAAGCCTGGCACGTACTGCACTGCAAGGTCCACCAAGCCATGGACGACAATCAACGCGCGGGGCGCGTCAGTGCAGTACAGCCACAGTATCGTGGCCGAATTGGAACCTACGTGTACCGACCACGTGAAGCCCCGAGCCGCCACTACGGTGGCCTCGCCGACGCTGAAGAACGCATGAGGTTGCGTCACGGAAGTGTCTTGGGGAACGAGGCTTACACCCTCCCCCCAAGTCCAGCCGTGCCAATCTGGCGTCAGCGTCGCGAGGTCCCCGAGGGCCGCCGTGGGATTCCCAAGCAAAGCTAGGCCTTCGGGCACTTACAGCACTGTTGGGAATCCAGACACGGGCGAGCCGGCGTGGCGTGCTTGGAGGCTGTGGTAGAATGGAACTTGGTCTTCTTGAAACGAGTAGATAGTCGATAACACAAACTCAAGTAGAGACTTGAGTAAAAGAGCCACAAAAGAGCTCAATCTGTCCCCCCAATTGTCGTCCTTCCAATCGTGCTTCGTCAGAATCCCTTCCAGTCGTGAATACCCTACCTACGTTGTTTGTGTACGTACCTCAGCAATACGCTCTGTCCGCCTGGCTGAATTCCCCGATGCTCAATCTCCTCTCGCATGCTATGGTGAAAGATTGGAGATCTCTAGTCCTCCCCCTTCAATTTCTCCTCTATCCCTTGCAAGTCCTCACTCTCCTGAATCTCCAGCACGCGATTGACCTCGGCCGTGCTCCGCATCAACTCCACGGCACCGGCATAACTCATGCGCATGTTCGGATTGCAGTTGACCGGAAGGTAGTATATCAGCACGTACGGCACGGACAAGCGGCCTGAGGGCTAAAGTCCAGCTCATTAGCATAACGGTTAGGTACTGGGGGGTTCAAGCCGTACCAGAGTAAGAGGATAACTCAGCAACACGAAACGCGGCGACGAGTCAGGCAGATCGTCGGCCAATTCGAGAACATCGGTGTATGTCTCGTCAGATGAGGGTTTGATTTCTTGGGTTTTGATATCGATTTGGTCTGGTCAATAGGCATAAGATGTTAGCTTCAACTTCTGGACCTGCCGATTTGGGGAGCTATAGAAGCCCACTGCTGGGTGGTGTGAGTCTTATCGTCGCAGCATAGGCTGATTGCGGTGTTGCGCGTTGGAGGGGCTTGACTTACATATCTTGGCCATGGGTGTTTTCGCCCGCGATGTGCCTAGCCGGAATTTGCGGAGTTGCTCCTTTGTCTCTTGCGAGAAGGTGTATAGTCGGGAGTCTGACTATTTTGTGGGATCAATCAGTCTGTGTCTGAGATGGCACTGTTGTGTGCAAATGGTGCTCAGGTATTGCTTTTGGTCTGTATTGCCGGATGCAAAAAGGCGAGGACTTGCTACATACCATCTTGGATTCAGGTCGAGATCTTGCTTTCGTCAAAGTGAATGTACAATACTTGCAGTCCTAGGATGCTTTTGGTGATTGATTGGAGCCTATTCTTCTCGGTAATCAGGAAGCAGGATGTTCGTCGAGCAATTAGGTATCGTAGAATTCAGCCTTGATCGTCTCAGCCTCGTCGCAAGCTGTCCACAAGAGCTGCGAAGTTGTTCGGTGGTAAATTCCGCTGATAAAGAGACCCTGGTCCAATTAAAGTCGTGGTCACCGTGAGTATACCAGGACTATAGAGGAACTTATTTTGGTCGCCCTGGGATAAGGACTGCAAAGGAATTTTGTGATGTCGTTGTTGAGATGTCAGCGCCCAAGAGATCGATATGCAGCCAAAATGCCATATCGGCAATTTAGCGGGGCTGCCTAACGTACAGGAAGTACCTCCTCCACCTCGAAACCCAGGCTCCTGTTCTCTCGCCAGCACACGCGCCGTCTTTCCACGCCTGCTTCAGTCACATTCCACCTTTGTCTCCTCTCCTCTCCTCTCCTCGATGTTCTCTCGCCTCTCCCAACTAGCAAGACACTTCTCTCGACCTCTGCCCAACTACGCACACCGCTCGGCCGCGGCCGTCAACGCCTCTGTTTCCTCGATAATGACATCATCATCCAATGGCGAGACCAGCGCGATACCGCAGAAGAGAATGATACATACAGCAGGCTGTATAATTATAGGTGATGAGGTGCTGGGTGGAAAGGCATGTCTACCTTCGCCTTAGAGACCATAACCATAGCTGGTTGCAGACAAGGATGAATGGCTAATGCGCAAGAAATATAGACCGTCGATACCAACTCCGCATATTTCGCCAAATTCTGTTTTTCTTTGGGCATACAGTTAAAGAGGATCGAGGTCATAGCGGACGATGAAGATGAGATAGTAGAAGCGGCGAAACGAATGTCCAAGAACTATGACTTTGTCGTCACAAGTGGTGGAATTGGACCTACGTATGTTCCTCTTCCTCTTTCCATGCACCAGCCTGACAGGGACTCACCCAACAGACACGACGATATAACCTACCAATCAATAGCAAAAGCATTCAACCTCCCGCTCCAGCTCCACGAGACCACAGTCGCCAAGATGAAGAAATATTCAAGACCTCACAAGTCGCAACCGACTTTCGACTGGAACGTGCCGTCGCCAGCTCTGACCGCCAAACTACGAATGGCACAGCTGCCCACAGACTCCAATATCCCAGACGAGGAGCAGGTGCTGTACGTCAAGGAAGACCTGTGGGTGCCAATTTCAGTAGTCAACGGAAACATTCACATTTTGCCTGGTGTACCCAGGCTATTTGAGGCCCTTATAGAAGGCATGAAGCCTCGCATATTGCCTCGCTTGAAAGATCCCGAAGGAAGAGGAATGTATCGTGTGCTGTTCAGTACGCCATTGGCAGAAAGCGCCGTGGCCGAATACCTGACCAGCCTTGCGGCCAAGATCGAACCGAAAGGTATCAAGGTGGGAAGTTATCCTCGATGGGGCAAGAATAGGAATATCGTGACATTGGTGGGAAATGATAGAGAGTACATGGACTCTTTGGAGGCGGAAGTTGCCCAGGGCGTGCAAGGAGTGAGAGTGCAGAAAGAAGGCGAAGATGATACTGATGATGAGACCGACATCAAGAAGGACAAGGATGCTTGAGCGTCGAAAAACAATCAATGAACGTCACTTACCTGGCCACGCACCAGCACCCTTATTGATGATTTTCTTTTGGCCCCCTTAATTCCGCTCGATTTGGCTCTTGCATGCGGGTGTGTATCAGGACGTCCACGTTTTTCTGGTTTATGCTTCGAGATGGGTTCACGAATCCTTTGATGCCAAAACAAGATCGCCGCTGCCATGCAATGCAGGCTTATCGGGCCCCTTGTTTCAAGTGCGCCACATGCCTGTACTACAAACACGTGGGTAAGAGGTTTGCAGCGAGCATCTCCTTGTGTGGCGTTGATCGCATGTGTCGAAACTAGGATGCTCTTTTGTTCTCGGTTTCGCAGAACCCTGGCACCTTAGGCCGAGATATGGGGACGGGGTAAATTTCCAGAATGTTACCCTCTAAAGAACAAGGTGGGTATTGTGTTTGATGTCAAGGGGGAGGAGCCGCTTACGACCGCCCAGTTCCGTACTCTTTCCTCCGATCGCTGCTGATCCCTCGTATTGAGTTCTTGGGCAGCTATCATTTTTTCGTCGTATGTTGGGGTTAAGCACAAGAGGCTAGAACATCGGATGGCGTGACACTTCAGAGGTCGAGTTGGTGGTCGAATGATTTAGTGCTTGAACGGGCGCCAAAGTGGTTCGAGCGTGAAGTGCGTGTCAAGTTGAGCCATTTCTGGCATTGACATTGGCATCCCAAAAGTTCGGATAACAACCTGTGATGCTGCATGTGTGTTGAACTGCTTATCTCAATTGCCCACCTCTTCATATTGCTTCTGTGTCGGCTCGAGTAGAGACTGCATCGCCGGCAGCCACGGCGTAGCTGGGTCGATATCGCTGGTCACTTCTCCATGGCTAAAGTAATTAAGCGCGAAACTAGGTTGGAAATAGGTAGGGACGGCCTGGGTGCGGATGTGATGGGCATGGATAGCCTCAGAGGACACCGAATCAAAGGTCGGAGAAGGCTTCTCTGTTGGGCATGGCTAGAATGGATTCGGTTATTCACAGAGGAGAACCATCTCCCGAATGTCTTGTTGATAACTCGGCGTTCGAGAGAAGATGACTGTGTACCCTAGATACTGTGAATGAGCATAACAGGCTGCGTGCAGTACTTAACCTATGCTCGAGAGGTCTGCGAGAAAAGCCATGTACCCCGTACTCGTATATCTTGCAACCCCATGGCGTCTGGAATGCAGCAATGGAGAGGTCACAACACTGTGCGGGCAGGGGTAGATGCATACGGCTCTCCTTCAGAGTTGCCAGAATTCAAATTTTGACTGGAAGGAGAATAGAGGCCAGAGCTAGGAAGGAGTAACACGACTACGGATAGTCTGCCCCGTCGCAATGGGTGGAACTGATGAAATGGTCTGGTCCAAAGATCACTTACCAAATACTCCATCTTCCTGCAGCCTCTCAACTGACAGACGCCCACAATTAATTGATTGACATGGTGGTTGGGCGAAAGACAATAGTTATGTCTCCTTCGCAACGCAACTCACTCGTCCAGATCTGTCAGTTCTTTCTCTTTCTGTACAATTGAGAATCGTTTGCTCTTTCCTGTGAATACTGTTCAGTGCTTCAGAAATACTTGCTACCAAACACCTAAACCCTTGTCTCCTGGTCCGACCAACTGGAGAATTGATTCTGAATCTCTGGGGCCGACGCTAAATAATTGTTACCACCTGCACTATTTCTACCCTTGACGTCCCGCAGCGCCTCGAACTGCGCAGTTACCAGTACAGCTCACAATCGTTGCTCCTTAACTACCTCGAGAGTTGAAACGGACAGCCGCAAGTCAGCAATAACATCTTCCTCCTTCCCAACCTTATTCGCAACCTGCTCGAGCGCAAAGCTCCTTCCGAAGGAACCTTCCGAACCTCACGATCATTGCCCTTGATTGACCTTACGACTGCGGTGCGAAAGAAAGTGACCCGAGTCGACTTTGATCCCACAACAAATCGCTCTGCGACGTCCACGATTGCCCTCCTCGTGTTGTTATCCTTTCGACAACACCTACGGCGGAACAAAAACGGAACTCGCCTATAAACCACTAGCTATTGCCCATTCTCTCCTGACCAGGCCTCCCGTTCCGCATTGGATCCCCAAAATCCGCGTAACGCCGATTGACCTCATTGGGACAACCGACAGTTAGCGAGATTTGACCCGAGACAACGTCTCGCCCTTCCCTTTGTGGGTGTTAGGTGATCAAGAATGGCTTCAAAGGTTGGTTGACCCCATCTCTCTACAACTTCTTCCCCATACACAACCATGGCCGGACTGACGTCGACCTTACAGTTTTTGCGCGAATACAAACTGGTGGTAGTTGGAGGTGGAGGTGTAGGGAAGTCATGCCTGACTATACAACTCATACAAAGTCATTTCGTCGACGAGTATGACCCTACAATCGAAGGTGGGCTGGTTCGCGCCGAAAATCAATCCAAAAACTGACGTTCCCAGACTCATACCGTAAGCAATGCATGATCGATGATGAAGTCGCCCTCCTCGACGTCCTAGACACGGCCGGTCAAGAAGAGTATTCTGCAATGAGAGAACAGTACATGCGGACAGGCGAAGGGTTCCTGCTCGTCTATTCGATAACATCCCGGCAATCATTTGAAGAAATCATGACATTCCAAAAACAGATCTTGCGTGTCAAGGATAAAGATTACTTTCCCATTATTTTGGTCGGCAACAAATGTGATTTGGAAGGAGAAAGAGCAGTAACCAAAGAGGAGGGTGCTCAACTAGCTCGAGAATTCGGCTGCAGCTTTATTGAAACGTCTGCAAAATCACGAATAAACGTTGAAAATGCGTTCTACGAACTCGTCCGAGAAATACGAAGATACAACCGAGAAATGTCAGGGTACTCGGGGGGCGCGCCTCAGCTTGGATCACACGCTCCCGGACAAAAATTTGAGATGGATCACAACGCAGACAATGCAGGATGCTGCAGCAGGTGTGTGGTGATGTAAAGAGAAGGAGTTTTGATATGCAAAACAGCACGAATTTCTTGCAGAGTCTTTCCACGGCACGGTGTTGGTAAACATGTCTCTGGGCTTCGACATGTGTATGGACTTGGTTGGGTTTGGCCTTGCATTTTGGGAGGGTGCCGAGAAACAAATGATCCAAGATTTTCACCGGCTTGCGCCATTAAAAGAATGGGGGCACGACTTCGTCTTTGTTTGGTGTTGGGACGGGTGGTGAAAAAAAGGCTCCCAGGTGTTTGCTTCAGTTGGTGTGCAAATCCTGCCCCAGAATTCAGAGGGCAACGGCACAGAAAGTCCTACATCAGGCACTGGAGCTGTGTCTAAGCAGGACAATGATGAAGTCGTACGTTATCAAGTGTACAAAGGGATACTGAGTGTCATTTTCATGCCCCTCGCAAGCTAGGTGGTGACATCTGTAGTGCACGTGTAGTCACGATGCCATAATGGGGACTTATCCGGACTGTGAAATTATATCCTCGAGCCATCATCCATTGATTTATTTGGTCTTCAATGTACTGCTTTTCAGCCTGGATTGACCTGTCACGCCAACGATTCACCCTTGCACGATGTGAAAGAGAAATATTGACCAAGGCAGCAACGCGGTCTGTGAATCCGCTGTCGCCGCGTAACACGACTTTCTTCTGTATCATATCTCGCATACTAGCAATATCAAAAGGAAACACTCAACAATGGCCCTGAAAGTTGACGGCACAGAAGCCGACAAGGCTTCTGAAGCAGTTGCAACGTCTAATAAGCGCAATGCCTTTTCAGAACTCATGTCTCCAAAAGCAAAGCAACCAAAACCAGAATCTTCAAAGCATATCGGAAAGTTGAGCAATCCCAATGATCCTCGCAACGGGCTTCTTGCCTACATTCTCGAGCCTGCAAAGTACTACCCAAACATTGTTATCAAATATGATGACCGCTTCGTCCTTATCCGCGACGCCTTTCCGAAGGCCACGATCCATTTACTACTGCTCCCAAGGGATGCATCCAAACGAGATCTTCACCCTCGCGATGCTTTGAACGACCAAGATTTCCTCAATGAAGTACTGAAAGAGGCCTTTGCAGCCATTGAGTTGGCAGCATCTGAACTCTCGCGCCAGATCGGTCGCTACTCAGAATCATGCAAAGCTCACATTGCAGCCATGGAAAGTGAGGAGCTTGTCGACGAACTACCGCCGAGTCGAGATTTTGCTAAAGAGTTTCGCGTGGGCATTCATGCACACCCATCAATGAACCATCTGCATATTCACATCATCAGTAGAGACATGCACTCGGATCGTCTGAAGCATCAGAAACACTACAACAGCTTTAATACAGACTTCTTCATCCCGCTCGAGGACTTCCCACTTGCAGAAGACGATATCAAGCGGAACACCAGCTACCAAAATGGCAATCTCAAAAAGGAGTACAAGTGTTGGCGGTGCGGGAAACTGTTCGGCAACAAATTCAAACAGCTTAAAGAACATTTGGATGAGGAATTTGGGGCATGGAGGAGGGAATAGTAGTGCATGAAGTCGTTGCTTGTCAGCATCATTCCCTTCTACGCTCACGACTTGGTCCTTTTGATAAAGTCGGACTCCCTTCGACGCCTATATATCGATCCCGTACTCCACTGTCTCGGCGAGCCCGGCTCGCACGTCGCGGCGCAGGTACCTCATATTCCACATCCACCTGTCGTACAGGTGTGCCATCATCGACATCGACGTATATTCTCCCTGGTTGTACGACCTCATATTCATACCGGGGATGCGGACTTCTCTCTCTTCGTCGTCGTCCAACGTTGGTGGCTTCTGTACCAGATTCTCTTTGAGGGCGAACTCTGACAGTTTCCCTTTCTTCGACTTCTCTGGAACGGGCCCCAGTTCCACTAGACCGTCGATTCGAGGGTCTTACACTACCACTTCTTGACCCAACCCTTGACCCAGTACTAGGCCGCCGAGGTCCTTCGGGCCCGCCATTATTGCCTCCTCCTCTACCACCATCGTCGTCAGAGCTACTATCATTGCTTTCACTCCTCTCGCCACTCAATATATTGTAACAGCGTTTCACCAGTTCATCGCTCTCGAAGACGTCTCTTTCCATCCTTCGGATCTGAATTCGCTGGACTTGATCAAGCATGTTGACCACGGACGACTGGCTTTGCCACCTGGAGCTTGGTTCAGCCTGGGACTTTATGGTGAAAACTACTACCTACCAGATGAAACGATGAACCATGTCTGTCCGATAATACCTCTGTTCATCGGAAGACAAGCCTGCCTCGGCCATACCCATGCGGTCTTTGATTTTCTTATCGTTCGATGCTCGGCTGGCTTTCGCGTACGGCTTCTCGTCAACGTCACTTTCGCCCCAGTAGTCTCCTCGCCGGACTTCCTCTGCTCGGACAGGATTTTTGATCAAGAAAGGCCGTTCCACGTTTTTGAATTCCTGCCACAGATTGTTCATCGTATTCTCTAGGAGATGCGATGCCTGACGATATCTACGCGATCTTGGCCGTCGCCTTTTTGACTTGGGAAATACTGCGTATGGGTCTCCTTCTTGAGCACGATACCGAAGCAATGCTCTTTCTGCTTCGATCTCTTCACGCAGATTGCCCAGCATGATAGGAATCATTTGGTCTGCATTTCGCATTGTTGATATCAAATCTCGATATACTCCTGTCGAGAAATGAGATCTGCATTTGCTGGAGATTCTGAGGACGTACCAAGTAAAGTGGCCAAAGTAATCCCAAAGGATATAAAGCCTATGACTTGCGAGGCAATGGTAAGGGTCGTCATGTTGTTGGATTGACAGCCCTGGAGCGGGTATCTACAGCCTTGCCGCAGTCATTGGTAGGACAGAGCGTGCTGGGGACGTGCAGCTGACAGGGGAATGGGAATGGCTCGCTACGACACCATTTGACGCGTCAGGATAGGACGTCTGTGTTGAATAAAAGCTACATCTGCAATATTTTCACTCTCTACTTGGCATAGAGTCGCATCAAACCACAAAAGATATACAAAACCGGCAAAGATGTTGCTGAGTGATCTTTCGAGGTACGTCTATGGTGGGATGGTTCATTAATGGTGCTGGGAACGTTTCCGCTTGGTGCCGGAAAACGGACGCGTGATGATCCATGGATACAAATAAAGGGCAATCTCCCCCACACTTTGTGCTTCCCCCATCTCTTTCTTATAGATGCTATTGATCTTTCATGACTGATCAAAGACACCTAATTCCAATCCGCAGACGCTGTGGATGCTCCCGGCGAGAAGGGATTCCAAGCACGGTAGGTACCTGATTTTAGCCGGCTAGAGAAGCATGGTATCGTCTTGTGGTAGGTCACGGATTTCACATGCGCTGCTGGTTGAGTCTCCAATGACGCATATCATTTTTATCATCCGTCTTGATGTCATATTGGATCTCAGCATCAACAGAACAAAAAAATGATAACCAGGTTATATTGGTACTGAATTGCTTACTTCTTTCTATCTACAAACTCGACCTTTTGAGATTCAACGTCCCAAAGCTTGATCTCTTCTCACATCATCACAATGCCAGAAGCTCCTCCTACAGCATACCCCTCCACCTCGCTCAAGGCTCAAAACCAAGAGGGCACCAAGGGACTCGACGCCAAACTCGAGCCAGGCGCTAATTGGACTCAACTTGAGTTCTGGGACGATGAAGGCACTACACCCTATCTAAAGGACTATGAAGGTCGCGGCCTACTCAAAGACAAAGCCGTCCTCATCACTGGCGGTGACTCAGGTACGTACACGCCCTTCCCCGACTTGAAATCGGGATATTAAGTACACCAGGTATCGGTCGATCTGTCGCGGTCCTCATGGCTCGCGAAGGAGCAGACGTAACAATAGTTTACTTGCCCGAGGAAGAAGAAGACGCGCAATGGACAGCAAAGGCAATCAAAAACGCCGGCCGACAAGCTCAACTTCTCAGCCTGGACCTCACCGATGAAAATAACTGCAAGAAGGCCGTTGAGTCCCACATGCAAAAGTTCGGTAAAATGTCGGTGCTCGTGAACAACGCCGCAATGCAGGAGATCTGCGAGGACCTCGCCCAAATTGATATGAAGGTCGTCGAGAAGACCTTCCGAACTAATGTTCTTAGTATGTTCGCCATGACCAAGTATGCACTACCGCACATGAAGCGTGGAGGTGTGATTGTCAATTCGTGCAGTGTGGCAGCGTACATGGGAAACCCGAAATTGGTGGATTATAGTTCGACGAAGGGCGCTATCTCGACTTTCACGAGGAGTTTGGCACAGCAGTTGGCGCCGAAGGGAATTAGAGTGAATGCCGTTGCTCCTGGAATTATGTGAGTCAATCTGTCTTACCTTCCTACCAGCCGAATATGTGTATGTATGTGTTTGCATCGTGGCTAATCGGTATGTGTGCAGATGGACACCACTCCAGCCTGCAACAAAGGGAAATCCGGATGATGCGATGGACTCTTTAGGCGTTTCGGAGGCACCGCTCCAGCGACCCGGTATGCCGATTGAGGTTGCGACGGCGTATGTCTTTCTTGCATCGCCTTTGGGATCGTACTTTACTGGCGAAGTCATCCATGGGACTGGCGGTATTGAAATGCAGGGCTGATCTCATGGGAGGAATGGGCCGAGGTCTGAAACACCAAAAGAGGCAATGAGAGGCGAATGATACGTACCGAAAGAGCCTTCCACAACAACGAATAGGCAATAGATGTCAGGTTTATTGTCTTCGTCTTCATGTTCTGCTGACCTTCGAACCCAGACCAGTCGCTTTATGAATCAAAGCCAAGGCGCTACAAATGATATATTATATCTATACTTGAGGCTTAGGTCAGCGTCAGCGTCAGCCTTAGCCCAGATAGCAAGGCGGTCTGGTAGGGGAATGCGACGGGTATAAAGTCTGCGCTGCATACATTGAAGAACGCCCTCCCTGGCTGTCCACAATCGCAGGCTGACTTTTGAATCCAACATATACCCTTAAAATCTAGTTTTCACCTCTTCAGAACTTCTTTCCGCTTTCAGGTCAACGAACCTAACATGTCTGCTGAGGATGACTATCAAACCGCCCAGGAGACTTGGGAAGAGCTGAGGAAATGGGGCATGGCGAATCCAAAGGAGTGGGAAGAACATGAATTGCTCAATAACGAAGAGCTCTTGAGGGGGATCGAAGCGTAAGCCAAAGTTCTCCCTTGGCTGTGTCGCTTCGACACTGCATTCCGTCGACCCTGGCAGCACCGTCAAGTTCCAAATTTGCTGTAGGCCGAGCATTCCTAGCTGACAATACTTCTGCTGTCGCAGTGAGATTCAAGGCCGAGAAACGGCGCGAGAAGAGCAAGGCGAGCATGCAGACCAAGGGCACGACGACCGCATTCAAAAGCTTCAGGATATTGCACAGACGGTGAAAAATCAAATCGCATATTGCAAAGGTGAATACTCTCACGTGGGTCCTATGCAAGGCGGCGAGGCTGGACAGCAAGAGGCAGGACCAGGACACGCAGCACCGGGAGAGGCGGAGAATGGGGGAATTGATTATTTAGAAGACATGGATATATCCGACGATGATACCAAGTAAAGGCGGCACGACTTTCGACGAGTAGGGAGGGAAGGGTCCATGACACGGTTAAAAGATAGATGTGAAAGCCCTGGAAAAGAAATCCTCGAAATCCTTGAATCCTCCAGTAGAGGCGGCACAATGCATAGGATAAAATGAAAAGGGTGTACCTGAACAGAGAGCATCGGCGAGGCTGACACCCCTCAGCTCTAATTGGGCCATGGGTAAATCCAATCACGTGCCCTCGTTCGACTTCCTAATTTTCGAACCTCAAAGCTCAATGCCAAAGCTCACATCAGTATCCGTGTCAAACACCACCATCCTCCATCGCACACCCTTCTCCGACATCACGATCCGTTCTCAAGATGCCGCCGATTCCGTCGCTCTTCGCGCTCCACGCATTCCGCGCCATCACGCGCCACGCCCTCTCCAATCCAGTCTCAGTTTCTCCCCTTCTCCGGAAGACCAGTGCGCCCTCATCACGACTCTTCAGCACGACTCCCACCTGCAGCGCAACTCTCAATCAGGTCCGCACAAACCGCCGACGACCCAAGAAGGCCCGTCACGCAGTCTCGCCGGCTCTCGCCGCCCAACAACGACCCGAGATGAAAGGCGTGTGTCTGAAAGTGGGCGTGACAAAACCCAAGAAACCCAACTCGGGACAGCGCAAGACGGCAAAAGTGCGCCTGTCCAACGGCAAGGTCATATCAGCGTATATTCCTGGCGAGGGGCATAACGTGCAGCAACACAGTGTTGTGTTGGTGAGAGGAGGTAGGAGCCAGGATTGTCCCGGTGTGCGGTATCATCTTGTTAGAGGGGCTTTCGATTTGGTGAGTAATTGTATTGGCACTGCTTGTGTATTCAAAATGGTCTAATGGCGGGTTATAGGGTGGTGTCCCGAGTCGAGCTACGAGTCGGTCAAAGTATGGCACGAAGAAGCCTAAGACTGCTCAGGTTTAAAAGGTGGGAATGAGAGCAGAGTATCTGGCATGCATGAAGCGTCCTCAGGAAGGCATAGACATCTTCCTGGTGCCATGCGTTGCAAGAACCGTGAAGGCGACACTCAAGTCGAGCCACGTCGGGACGAGTCAAGCTCGGGCTGGACCAGATGGGTGCTCGTGCGTGCCGCGCCAGTCATCAGAGTGATCTGCCTATACTCGCTTCTGAAATCGGTGTCCATGCAGATTGTGAGGATCGGCGTCGGCAACTGGGGCCATGCAGAAGGATTCATAGCACGGGGCGGCTCCACGATGGTCGCCGGAAGTTCACCTTCCAGAATCTAGGAGAGCACATCTGGTCGGATCGACTTGTTCTTACGTGGGATCATAGCCTCGCAGCTCATGGAGCCACAGGTCGAACCCACTCGCTGTTAATACTTCAGAGGCTCTGGACATACTGAATGTGTATATTATAAGCGAGAAAGGGAATTGTTGCATTGGCATTGCCTGGAGTATGGGGTTGAACCTGTCGAGGAACTCGAAGACGGAACGGGTGGTGCAGAATCAGGAGATTCAAATTCGATTTCGGTCATGCAGATCAGCCGAAGATATGAAGAATGTCTGCTTCGCCCATCTATACAAATTTCGGATTCATATGCGCGGCCATTTCCTCGGGTTTGGCCCGATGCAGTTCATTACTCTAGAATGTTTTTCATGCCAATGCCTTTTTCAGCAGCGTTTTCCCCGCTCGAAGCTGCCTCATCATGTCCATGCCAACTGAACGCTCAATATCCGAATCAAGTGTGCTTGTTTCACACTTCAAAAGCCAGTCGTATCATACAAAACAAGTCAAAGTTCATCGGATGCGATAGGTAACTCTGCCCAGCATTCCCACGCTCCTCTGTGTGACATTGGCCTGCAAATCGGCCATTGCGTAAGAATATTACTTCCTCTGACGGACTTTGCCAAATTGCATCTCCAGTAACGTATCTCATCACTCCTGGGGATCGTCGTCTCTTGTGCCTTTCTCGTGCCATTCAGCCAACTGTTCGGCATAGTGGAACAGTTTGCGTCTTGCTCGGGGTATTCTCAGGAGGGTCATGAGGACGGCCAGAGAGACGGCAAAAGAAATGCAGGCATATTGCCAGAAGGTTGCCCATTCAAGGCCCGATGTGGGGGCATCTGAATGCGCACCACTGCCAGCCAGCTTCTTCGCGACGGCTAGTCATACTTGATCCATCCATCCCTCCGGTTTGGTCATTTGGTTCAAATCGAAGAACCGTGACGTGCAGGAGTAACCTTTCCAGTCGAAATTGTCTGCCGGGTTGCAATGACAACGTAACTTGTTTCTAACGTCATCGCCCGTGGGACAATGCGTGAAAGGGATGTGGTAATAAGCGATTTCGTTGAAGAAGTGAATCTCGCTCCTGTTGAGGAGAAGACTAGCAGCGATAGAATGCACTGGAGCATCACCCCAACGTTCGTAAAAGAAACCACCGTCTCTGTCGAGGCTCTCGAAGAAGTCAATATAAGCCTTGGACCGAAGCCACTCGAGGTTGCCAACTTCAAAGTTGGACCACTGCAAATGTTAGAGAGAATGGAATCACAAAGCAAGAGACTTACGAAGTGGCATTTGTTGTACGTTTCACCATTATCATCGCTGAGAAACGCCAGTGAGTTGTCTGGTGCGAGATGCTCGGGATGAGCTTTCATGAACTTTTTCGTGCTGTCCCACAGAGTCGGAATGGTCTCGACATATTCGTACAAGCTGAGAACGAAACTGTACTTTTTGTTGTTGTCCTTCATGACCCGGAATGGATCCTGATGAATATCGCAGAAGAGTTCGACGCTGGGCTCGACTCGCCAGTAGTACTCGAACTGAAGCATCAAGGGGTGACGGAAGAAGAAGCCAGACTCGAATCGGCACATGTGGCGATAACTGATCGAATCGCCGTAGATGATCTTCCTTCGACGCATATCTTCGCGAACGGCCTCGGCCTTCTTCTGATCGATCCACGATGGGAATGACCATTGTTCGGTAGGTATCTCTCCATAATGCGTCTTCCCAGATGCTAGAGCAGTCGTAACCTTCTTGAAAGTCTCGTCAAACGGTTTGTCGTTCAAGAAGACCCAGTCATAGTTGTAATTCCGGTTGAATCTGTCCTCGACCTGCCGTATGGATCGAGCGATTTCCCAAAGATCCGAGTTTCTTGCCAAAGTGACAAACGTGGCGTTTACGCGTTCGCCAGGGGCTGGCGGGGAGAGGAGCGCTGACTCGGAAGTGGTGATACTGCTCAGAGGTGCAGCAGACTGTGATTTCGAGGCGGCCGGTACTGCTGAAGCAGGCTTCGAAGAAACGCCATTACCGATTGCGTCGTTTGCGGAATTAGGCTTTCCATCGCTGGTTTGTGTACCTGTTCGATCCCAGGTGAATTTGCCGGCTGACGGTATCTGTTGTTGTGCATAGGTGGGTATCGAGGAGGTCGAGATGAAGTAAATAATAGCAGTGCCCTTTATCAAATCAGCTTTGTCTATTATCTCCTTTTTAGATCGACTCACAAAAACAGCGAATAATATGTATCGAAGGATCCTTCCTGAGCCCGCCGCCATCTTCGAGGTTATGGATATTTATATCCTGCGGCGGTGATGTCGAGAACAAGATTTTGATTAGGTAGAAGGGAGGTATGGCAAACGGTCGTGAGAATGCGCCAGGCAGTCGTTTGGTATGAGGAGGAAGGAAGTTTGCTGATGAACCGCAAACGAGTGGAACGGGCTGATCAGCTGGATGGCATGAGGCTTGCAAGTTTCCGGGGACAATAGATTGTTTGCAGCACAAAGAGAAGACCCTGTCCAAGGTCTTAGGAAGTGAGAGGAATGGCCACCGACATTAGGTACTTTGGGAGATAAAACAGGTGATTTGTGTTTGAAGGAGGGATGTAGTTTTAGTTATGTTGTTCAAGGTGAGCATCATGATACCATAGCAAATTATAGGGGACGGACGCGCAAGCCTTACGTGTCGAGAAACATTTTTTCTATAGGCTCCTGAAGACCAAGAACCTGCACGGGCCGGCCTTAACTAAGTTGGCCCTGCAGTGGTTGACGACTGGGGCAGCGGAAATGCATCACGGGCGCCGATGTCAAGCCGCAAGCTGGTGCAAGCAAGCGACGAACTGACAGGTCACGTGATGGTTGCCTCGATGCGCCATACTGTCCTCACACCAATCTGTCAGTGCATTCGAATTAGGTCACCATTCCTCCACTAGCACATCACACAACATTTCCTTTAGTGTACTCGTACCACCTCTCCATCTGCGCCATTCTTCAGATCTCTCTTTGCCATGTCCTAGCATTTGACCCACACCTGCGCAATCATCCCAAGTCCTCCTCCAGTACCTGGAACATGCGCACCTGCACGTACTCTGAGGAAAACAGACGGAGTGGGGTAAAGACAATACAACGACCTTGAGAAGGCCATTTTACAAAGTACAGAGGCTCCATCAGCCATCGCAGCAGTCTATACGATGTCGTTTTTCGGGTTCGACACTTCCCTACCCAGGGACAAGCCGGCCGCACAAAGTAGGGGCATCTTTGAACACAGCAATCCTTTCAGTGAGGTCGCAAAAGCTCGCAAATTACAAGCCTTCCAAGGCAACGAGGAGGAAATGTACGTCAAATGTGAACACGATTTGAAGAAATACAGCTAATATTTTCGCTTGTAGCCTCGACTTCGATGACACATATGATGGTCTCGGCGACCAGCTTCACGAGACTGGAGACGATCTCAACGATGACACTTTTGGTGGAGGCGCCGAAGGTGGTGGGAACGCTCGAGGCGCTGTAGGCAGGGACTTCGATTTCTTCGGATCAACAGCTCAAGTATCCAATGCTCTCGGGGAGGAACAAGTCCGGTATAGCTTGCAACAACCTGCCACGACGCAGTTTGCTCCTAGCCAGGCCGCAAAGCCAAAGAGAACAGGTTATGAGAAGTACCAAGATCCGGGATATATTCCAGACATCCAGGCCAAATCAGGAGCATGGGGCTCAAGGGGTACAGGACCCCCTCAAAGCGGTGAAGCTCGTATAAGTACGGGTGCCAGGCATCCAGCGCCCGAACATGCGCCAGCACCTGCTGAACCCCCGAGAATAATGAGTCTGGAGGAAGTCGAAGCTGCATTGCTTGCACAGTCGCAAGCATTCCAACGGCAGCAACAGCATCAACCACCTCAGTTCCCTCAACCATACCCATTTCCGCCGCAACATATGCAGCAACCCCAACAACCATTTCCACAAATGCAGCCACCGACGGGACCGAGTCGTCAACAAGCCCCTGTCCCTGCTGCGAGTCCTCGCCGTCACAATCGCGTACCTTCTCATCAACAACAATCAGGCGCCCAACCTCCCCTTCAGATCCTGCAGAACCCAAATCGGGCTCGACACTCTCCCCAGCCCAGTGTCGACCGAGCGCAGCAATCTGGCTCTGTGCCTGTCATCACTCACCCTCAACAACTGATGGAGCTTTCCGAAGAGCAAAGACGCGCTTACTTGGAAGAAGATGCCAAGAGAGCCAAAAGAAACCATAAGATATTCCTGTTGTCGAAAGGAAATGGCTTGATGACTCCACAAGACAAGAACTTCATCACCCGCATTCAGCTTCAACAACTCGTGGCAGCCACGGGCAACTCGGCGGATCCTCATCCTGAAGCAGCCCTCACCGAAGATTTCTACTACCAAGTTTACAGTCAGATCCGAGGCGCTCCGAGACAGCATCCCACTCAACCATTGGGTCATTTCGCTCAGACGTATCTGTTTCAGACTGGGAATCGTGTTGGTGGCAGGAGACAACAAGTCAACGGCGACAACCACATGCAACGCATGCAGCAGCAGGTTCAACGTGCGGTCGAGGCGGCCAAGTTGAAGCCTAAAAACAAGCAGTTGATCATTGAGGGAAGTTTAGGCAAGATCTCATTCAGCAATGCAAAGACACCCAAACCTCTACTGAACATCAAGAGACAAGAAAGTCATGATGTTAGACCATCGACCGGCAAGAAAGATGGCGGAAGCGACCGCAAGACCATTCTGAAGAACATTGAAATGGTCTACACGACCTTGATGCGCTTGGAGGACAATGAACGACAAATGCCACCTCCGCCAACCGAGGGTGATGCGGACTCAATCCAGACTCACCTTGAATGGCGGCAGAAGACTCAGGAGCTCATCTCCAACCTGTGGCAACAACTGAAAATCCTCGAGCCAATCGTTCCGGGATCGTTGGTAACACATCCCTTCATTGCCTTCCTGTCATTTTCCAAGGCAAAGAAAGCAATTCCGAGGGTCTTCCACCAGATCGACCAGGAACAACGAGTAACCATTTTGACTATGATCATCGTCCACCTTGATCAATTAGATGTGATCAAGGATGCTCAGCTTGCCCTTGGCGAATCACAACCACCACTGCGCGTGCGAGAGGAAATTGAACTCTTCTCGCAAGCTGTGATGCCCTGCTTGATGGGATATGTGAGCGAAGCTCCGGTCAATATTGTCATCGGACTGCTTGGACTTATGATTGATCATACCAATGTTATGCACGTTGCGCACACAAAGATTGGATTGGGCATGTTGACGATGCTTCTAACCCGTGCCGAGCTGGTCAAGGAGTCGGGTGGTGTTAGCGACCAAGAGTGGCAACAATGGACGACACTGTATAACCGTCTCTTCGACATTCTCGAGCCTATCCTGGCCTCTATCTTCCCAGGAGCCGTCAACACTGGTGATGACATATATGTCTGGCAGTTCTTGGCCGCTGTTGGTGTCGGTGCTAGTCCCGATCAACAACAGAGACTTGTCATTGGTGTCAAGGATAGAGTGATGGAGACGGTTACGCAGAGCAAGACTTTGCCTGCCGAGATGTCCAGTGTTCGGCTGGGTAATGTGAATCTGTTCATGAGGGCGATTGGTCTTGATGTGGAAATGCTGGGATGATAGGAGAATGCCAATAAGCCATAAACCTAGTTGCAACGGCAGAAAGAGTCACAGGTGTGATCTGTGTCGATACGTTCGTGACACACTCCTAGAACGGGTGTCGAGAATGAGTTGGATGGCCTGACATCCAAGAACCTGTGAAATGAGTGGTGTATTTGATCGCACGAGAATTTTGAATTTCGCGCAATTGGGCAGTTTCAGCGTGATGCCCGAGTTATATTCACCTCTGTCGCGGTTTTTTGTTTGCTTGCTTCTACGGTCAAGGGTAAACGGCGAGACTATTTTCTAGTGCATGCTTGTAAGACAAAGGCCGGGAGAGAATGCATATTATAGTGGCGAAAGAGCTGCAGTGCACGAAATATACAAGGACTAAAGATTGAGTAAATGCATTCGCTTTTAGTCATTTGTCTTCTTCGTGCAACGACAATGAAGTATCTAATGCTAAGCCTTGGATTGGGAGTGCAACACAAGCACAACCCCATACTGAAGAAGATACCTCTCTCCAGCACCAGAATTTCTCGCAGTTGGCATCGCCAACTAGAAGATGTTGCTACTTGGTGAAGATGTTGGAAACGAGCGAAAGTGAAGTTCGAGAAGGCACGAGGACCAAGCTTGAGTGGCTGGGCAGAATGTTAGGAGGTGCCGCCGACCAATTCACAGCCATGAGTGTCCATCGCATGCAATCCTGCCAGTACATTCCACCGATGGTGTTTTGTTTCCACTGTTCCAAATTCCACTTCTTCACTTCGTTGTCGTTGAACTTGCCTACAAAGATGATTGTCAGTACTCGTGGTCTGAGCCTCGCGACTGGAGAGGTTACTCACATTTCTTCACCAGATTATTGGTGAAAACGTTGATGCATTCCTTCGATCCATAGGAAGACATATTGACACCATTTCTGTACTTGTCGGTGGGCGAATCGCAGCCGTTGTAATCGAAAGTCAGGCCGATGACAATGGGATATTCGTTCACGGCGATCTGATTCTGGAAGGGCGCTGAGTACAGCGCGCATTCAGCCGGGGAAGATTGACCATTTGGATCACCGTCGTTCAGGAAGATCTGGTCCTTGGTAATGGATTCGCAAAAGTCGCTGATCTCGAAACTCATGTCGCCGAAGGGACTGAACGGAGAATCTGATGGCCAAGCAGTTGGGAGCTCCTTGGTTGCTGAGCCCGAGACTGGAGTCGCACAGTTGAGCACACTTGCCTTTGCTGGACTAGTTGTTGAGAATGGAGCTGTCCATGATTCACAGTACAACGACTTCTCGGATGCTGGGGGGTCTGTGGTTATGATGGTCTGCAGTTGCCAAGGTCCAAGGCAGCCTTCGGTTCCGCCCTCAGAGTAGCCGTTACAGAAGGAGACATCGATGATGCTGTAGTCCGTCGTTCTGGTTGTGAGGACGGTGTAGACGAAAGTCTTGGTGCCCATGCGAGCACTGGATGAGGGCGGTGTGCTTGATGGCGGCGAGGAGGACGTCTGCACTGTAGAAGTCGTCTTGCTGGCGACAGTACTTGTTGGTGAGGGTGCCACTGTGCTACTGGTGGAGACTGACATAGTTGAGGATGCAGAAACCTGAGAGATGCTGCTAGTGGTAGTCTGAGACGTGGATAGGGAGGAGGACGTGGACGACGGAGACAGGCTAGTGGATGAGGAGCTCGTGCTAGTCGAACTTACGGTTGAGGTGCTGGAGGTGCTTGTACTCGTCGCGTTGGTTGAGACAACGGTGACGTTTGTTGGCGCAGGGAAGTCGGAACCCGTGCCAAGAACCAAAGGAAACTGCGTGATCCAAGTAAGGACGGAACTCATGATAGCAGGATCATTATACCAGTTGCTGGTTGAGCAGGCACTACCTGTTTCACTTGCCGTAGCATTCACGTCCAAGCAGGCGGTCGTGGTCGTACAGTATGTTGAGCACGAATTAAACGTCGTGAAGGATCCACTGGTCGTGCTCGAGCATGTCACACCACAGTATGAAATTGTCGACGTTGAGCATGAGCTGGTTGAAGCGGACGATGTTATGGTTCCAGTCGGCGACGTTGATGGCTCTGTGGTGGATGGTAGAGAAGTGCTGGTTTCAGATTGTGGGTTCGTCGACGTTACATCTGGAGTTTGTGTAGTAGGAACGGTCAATGACGCTGGTCCAATAGGTGGAGCCACAGGAACTGGCGGGAAATCCCATCCCCCGTTGTCGGGAACGTGGCAGGAGATCTGGAAAAGGCATTTGAGCAGTGAAAGCCAGTCGTTGTCGGAGTTTGAGCTACCGCAAAGACCACCTACGCAATGCCAGACCCAGAAGGGAACAATGACAAGAACACCGTGATCGCGTAAGACTGTGCTGGTCGACAAAGACGCAGTCCATTGCACGGTGGTGGTGCTGACCTGTCCATCAGTTCTGGTGATCGTGTTCCATGTTTCGTTCCAGGTGCTTGGTGTAGTAGTTGCCCAAATAATGCCACTAGGTATGCTCAGACTCGCTGTGGTACTCCCAGGCGGCATTGTGATGCCACAAGCCCATCCATCCGGACAAGTTGTCCCTGTTGGTATTGCAAGATCGCATAGATAGCTTCCAATGTAACAGTATGGACAAACGCAGTAGGCGCCACTTGCGGCTGCAGCGGTGTTTGGACCTGAAGCGCAGACGGGAGCAACGCCAAAATCGCAAGTCGTAAAGGTGGTTTCGGGAGGGGAAACGGTAACCACGCCTCCAGAAGAAGACGACATTGATGCAGCAGACGCCATTGATTGGGTAATGGGACCACTGTGCCCAGGTGCGCCGCTGGAGGACGAGTTTGATGAAGATGAGCCGGAGGTTGCAGACCCGAATGTCGTGCTCTCAGATGAGGCTGAAGTGGAGGAGGAGGCACTACCTGCACCCTGACCCGAGGACGAAAGCTGAATAACGACGGTTGTGCGAATGACAGTGATGAAAGTCGATGACCCACTTTCGATCGTGCTGCTGAAGGACGAAATGAACTCGGAAGCAGACGACAGAGAGCTAGCCGTGCTTGAAGTCGTTGTGGTGTTGAGGGACTCCGATGAAGAAGGCGATCCCGAGCTGGTTACAGTCTGCTGGCGCTCTGATGACTGTTCCGAACTTGAGCTCTGTGACTGGGTAGTAGTCGAAGACAGGGACCCTTGACTAGGCTGAGTCGAGTTTCCTACCGTAGAGCCCGATGCTGGTGGTTGGCTTGATGACTGTTGACTTGAGCTCGTTGAGGTTGTCCCACCTTGAGCCGGGGAATTTGTACCAGAGATTTGGGACTGGCCAGCCGGACTGCTTGTAGTGGTGGAAATGTTACCACTCTGGCTCTGACTGCTGGTTCTGCTGGTCGTAGGTGATATGCTGCTGGATGAAGCACCAATCGAGCCACTAACGCCGGAGCCAGATAATGCTGTTGTTCCAGAATTGCTCGTGGAAGAGCTTGAAGTCGAGGAGCTGGTGGCAGAACTGCTGACAGAAGATGTCGCCAGAGAAGCAGGTGCCAGAGAAGCAGATCCAGTTGAACGCACTGCTGAGCTCGTGGAAGACCTTGAAGTCGAGGAGCTGGTGACAGAACGGCTGACAGAAGATGTTGCCAGAGAAGCAGATCCAGTTGAATGCACTGCTGAGCTCGTGGAAGAGCTTGAAGTCGAGGAGCTGGTGACAGAACTGCTGACAGAAGAAGTTGCCAGAGAAGCGGATCCAGTTGAACGCACTGCAGAGCTCGGTGCAGTACCTGTGGATGCTGCTGATCCACCACTCGCAGTCGAAGATGAGCTTTTTGCTGTAGAGCTGAACGGGCTTGAAGTTATGGCTGAAGAAGCACTGCCTAAGGAGGTTTCTGATGTTGCCGATCTTGAGGCAGACGCCATAGAAGGGGCTGATAAGCTCTCAGACGTAATGGTGGTATGTTTCGAGCTTGTAGCAGAGTTAACAGCGGATTGCATTGACGATGAAGTGCCCCTCGCGCTAGTTGAAGCGGAGAATGTAGCAGTCGAGGTGGTGGATGACTGACTATTCACCGTTGCGGATGCTGGCGCACTGCTGGTGATGCTGGTTGTGCATGATGATGAGGTAGTTGTGGATGGGACGGAAGCTGCTGTTGTTGGAGTGAGATGGGTCGTCATGCTCGAGTCTTGCCAGTTTGTGACATCTTTACGATTGATCGCACGGTCAAACCAGCCAGCGTGAGTGAGAAGAACGAGATTGAGTGTGAGAAGTATGAACGTCGTCTTCGCCAGGGACGGTGCCATGTTGATGGTGTCGTGGGAGCACTTCACAAGCACAAGGGCGTGGAAGCTCAAAGTTGTCGAGGATACTGAAGAGGTAGAGATCAGAATATCGGCACTGTAAACTGATAAGTACCTGGACACGAGCCAAGATGTAGTTAAACTGAGGCAGTGACGTGAAAAGTGAATGACTATCGGTAATGAGAGTGAAACCGATTTCGTGCAGGTGAAAGGCCTTTCACGAGACAGTGAGAGTGACCTGCGAGGTCCCAGCGCTATATACAGTCAATGTACTCATTGAAGAACCTCACTTACCTTTTAGCTGTGTCGTGCACATGCATCTTTTACTAGCTCACCTGAGCAGGCTGGCACATGCCGATCCGCGTCAACAAGATAGAACCTCGTTCATACAAGTGTGACTTTCGTAGAGTGTAAAGTGTCTTCCCACCAGGACTTGACTTTGTCCAAGTGGCGCCAACAACGACGGGCTTCTTTGTCCTACATCGAACATCGACATTGCTCTCGCAGCAGAAGGCAATCACTCTGTGCTTGTGGTCAGCTGAACAGACGGGGAACAACACGTCAGCAAACATGAAGCCAACCTTGGACCTTTCAGCCATGCTACTCATGATAGTCATCTGGTGCATCCTGATCCCTCTGTGCCTGGCTTCTTCTTCCAACGCTAGCACAACCAGCAGCGACTTGAAGCGTCGCCAATGTGTATTCAATGCCACATCAAGTTTATGGGACTGCGACTTGCTTCTTCCGACTCTCGAGCAGATGATTACGCGATTCCGAGACACCGGTCATGGAGGAGGAGCAATACCTGAGAACATTGTCTGGTAAGAACACCATAGGTCGAGTAGATATTGGATGCCCTCCAGCTGACGTTCTGGCGTAGGTTTTACACAAACTTTGATGCTGGTAGTCCAACTTACAACTTTGTGCAACTTTTCGGCTGGATTCATGCATGGTTCGATGGCCAGGGACTTCAATCGTACTACATCTATGATGGCATCGACCAGGCGTGGAGGAGAGTTCAGGAGAACCACATTTTTCAGAATGCGAACGAGATCGCCGAGCACAATCGAGACGATTACCCTGGTTGGGATACACCTCACGCAACTTTTTGGTGGTGCTTCTTCGAGGCTGCAGCGTCTGCGGCACTGGCTCCTGATGCTGTCGTTTTCACGCCACACAATACCCCGTGGAATCCTGACAGAATCTGGGCTCTGGTTGAAATGCCGGCTCTTACAAGAAACCCCAACATTCAGAGAATATATCGGGTTGATCCCAGACCGGGAGCTGGTGGATGTGGCGAGGAAGAGTTGGTCTGGGACAGAGGTCGCGGAGATCTCATGTTGGCCAGCACCTGGCGATGCCCTGTATGATTGTATGGGGTCAAGAAGACCGACAGAGAAAGACACAAAGAGAAATGTCTTTCAAGGTCCCAGAGTGGCAGGATTGGAAACCTCGGGGCATGTCCGGCAACGTATTGCTGGGCAGGAGTGAGATGCGACGCTCCAGCAGTTAATGTGGGTAGCTTGATTTTGGCGGACAACAGTTGCTGCTTCAGCGATCCAGGTTTAGCAGAGTCTGCCGTGAAGGGCCTGAAGTCCACTTACCATACAAAACGTTGATCAGATTTCGATACTGCTTGTCGTTATTGTGGATGCACATATAGGGTGCCTTCTGGGATACGGTACATTTCTGCCACATTGACTCGCCTACTAAAGACCATACAGGGCCAGCGAGCTGGTGGCCTCATATTACTAGCGTAGATTGTTGAAAGGGGTTGGCAGTGCTGCAAAGCCACCTTGCCGTAGAGGTTTAAGCAGGTGTAGTCTGGACGACCATGCACACCTGTCCCGGTTCCATTAGTGGTGGTAGTCCGCCCACTTACTTGTTTGAAGGCCAGTCAAGCAGGGAAGTCCGGACTCCAGGCAGTGCGTGTATGCACTTACATCAAAGTTGGCCGGAGGTGTGTGAAGACCTGCCCAACACGTGATGGATGAGCCGAGTAGTGACAACTCACGCATTATCGAATTCCTGATCACGGCGAAAAAGGGGAATTGCTAGCAGCCGACTCGAACCATAGACTTGACCAAATTCCAAAAAAAGAAAAAGCCAAAGTGCAGATAACCTTCAGAGGCCTTGTCCAGCAGGTTGCAATCAGGAATGAGGGGAGATAAATCTCCAGCGAGACATGTTTCGAAACCATACAGATGGGCGGTTGAACAAGGGATCTTCCAGTATACCCACAGTTTGGAAGAGGCACAGATACCACTTAACCAGGCTTGTTAGTGATCATGAGGAACAACAGAGTTGTCCAGCCCCTCGCCCAGCAAGGCGTTCATGATCAATAACAAGACCAGCAAATGGTACTGATAGAGGGCTCAGCCTTCCTACCTCTCGAGTGATATTTGAGCACCAATCTTGCGTCGAAAAAGATAAACCACCGATTTTCCGGTTGGTCACAGTCCTGCAGCTTGGCGAAAGGAAAGTGAATGAACAGCTCTGCGGTGAAGAGTGCAAACACAAAGCCTTCTGCGCATCTCCGTCTTCTTCTGTCACTCTTGTTTCCTTTCAGCTTGTTCCTCGCAACCGAATATTCGCACACCATATCTTGAACGCAATCCCGGCGATCTCTGAACGCTTAAACTCAACCACCATGGATGCCATGATCGTCGACGAGCCCGCGCGCAACGAGCAACAAAACGTCCTAGCGCTGCCAATCAGAGCACGCCCGTCCGAATTTGATGGCGAGGATACTGAAATGCGCGATGACGGTCCTTCTGACACAGAGTCAGTCGATATCAAAGTTGACCCAGAGTTTGCAGAGACAGCGCAACCAAGCACCGAACTGTTCGAAGAAGACTCTGAAGACGATGCTCAGAACGTGGCTCGCAACCACAAAATTCTGATTCGAGTCGTCTTCTAGGACCACGTAAGTAATTCCCTCTCCGAGATACTGTGCCGTCAAAGCACGAGCTTTCGGTGTGTTCCTGTTTGTGACGATCGAGCTTCTGACGACTCGTAGTTCGCTACCCGACCATTCCATGTCCCTGCGCGCAAATGTCATACAATGGGCTCGACAATGAGAGCGATCCACAAGAAGCTCCCCGCCACCACCATCGAGAATAGATTTGACGAGAAGCTGGAACACATTCCTGCACAGGATTCACCTTACGTGCCGTTGTTTCTCCTTCAAGAAGCGTCTTTCAAGACTCCAAATATGCGGCGCACAAAGTGGGTAGTTGCAATGCCAAATGGCACGAACAAAGCATATTATCGTTGGTTCGAGCGCAACGTGCTCCGGGGAAGTGAAATGGAGCTCAAGATGGAGGTTCGCATGGGGGATATCGAAGCGATTGAGCAGATGGAGGACTGGGCGGCTGCTGGTCGAAATGAGGTTGTCATGGAAGCTCGCCGATACTGCAAGATCGACATTGGCAAGCTTTTGGATCCAGATGTGCTCTGGAGATATGTCGAACACAGCAAGACTGTCCCTGTGCAGTCCCTCGATCTCATCGTGCCCAGCACTGCCGAATGGTTTCCGGAGCGCGACGGCCCAATCAACCGTCAGCAACAGGGTTAGAGACGATGGGCGCCAGCGAAGCAAGCGAGAAGGGGCATCACGATGGCGGTAGAGGAAGACTAGAGGTCATCGACGACGACGAGGTCATGGTGTTTTGATGTGGTGTTTTTAGAGCCGACTTGGCACGCTAGCCAGAAATGGAAAGACCATTTCACACCTCAATGGCGTTGATGGGCACCCCACTGTCAAGAGCCCTTTACCTAGACCTTAACTGGAGTGCCCGTGTATCAGCTGCCCGACGTCACGAAGTCCGCACTTCAACCTCTCGTGTTGCCCAAGATCTTCACTCCAGTGATAAACCGCAAACACGAAACCTACCGAGTAACATCGCATACTGATATACATTCTCTGTGCTCGCTGACGATCAGTCAATCACGAAACGACTCAAACTCTCGAGAATTGCGGTCTATCTAACCGAAAGGGAACACCAATAAATCAGTCACATTTCCGAACAGTGAGAAGAGCACATTCGCACACGCCTGCTTTGATTACGTCGAACTCGACTGTCGGAGCCTCAGAACAAAGCGCGTCCTCGCGGCTTTTGTCCTTGTTGTTCGGCCACGTCATTTTGACTTCCTTATTACCCTGCAGCCGAAACTCATGCTGTCCTCACTACCAAACTGTGTGCACCAACAATGTCAGGAATATATTCTGTCGACGATTTGCTGAAATTGCGAGCATCGCCTTTGATATGCAGTCCTGCGAATCTGCCACCTATCGAAGAATGGATGGGGTACAAACTTGTCGGGCATTGTTCAGCTGAGACACTACAACTGACGCCGAATAGAGCACAAGATACCACTGCCAGGAGACCAACCACAACCCGCGGAAAACCAGATGAACCGGTTGTACAAAATGAGACATTTCAGAAGAGACCTGGTTTATTAGAGAGCCAGCGTCGAACAACTACTGGTATGCGTCACCATCTACCATGTCTTCCTGCGTATTGACCTCTGTATTATAGATCCAGACAGAATTGTCCTAGGCCCACCTCGTCGTTCCTTTGCTTCCTCTAATGCGCGCGCTGCTGGCAAAGGCCCAGAAGGTCTGGAGGAGTCGAATACAAGAGACAGGACATCCTTCCACGAAAAGTCGAGAAACGGGGACGTACCGGAAGACAGACACCATGAGCGGAGGAATACGCAAACAAACGGCAGACATGGTGTTCGACAAGAGGGGGAAGATATCGAGTCGGCAACTCGTCGAGAACTCGAGCGCCGACCGAAGTGGGCTGGACGAGACAAGAACGATCAAGCATTAGAGGACGAGGAGGACTCCTCTCGAGCAGGTTTTCGACGAGATCGGGGGAAATTATCCCAACCATGGTTCAGGAAAGAAAACGCGGATGCTTTGGAAGAAACCGGAAGAGATGGTGAGAGACCACAAGATTGGCGCCGCGATCGTCGAGACAGAGAGTGGGATCGATCTGCGAAAGTCGAAGCTGAGCCTGAATGGATGGATGCTGCGGAGCCCGAGGAGCCCTTCCAGGTTCGCACTCAGGAGGACTTCCAGCGATGGAAAGAGAAGATGAAGGCCGGCACAGCAACGCCAACAGACAGGGCCGAGCAGCATGCATCAACGGAGGCTGTACAGGAAAACGCAGCCAAAAAGGTTGCCTCCCCAGAACCAGATGACTCGATGGACAAATTCTTTGCCAGATTCGAGTCCAAGGGACAAGAGCAAAAACCCGCTACCGTCAAGATGCATGGAAAGACTCGATTTGCCTCACTTTTCAGTCCAGCCCCTGAACAAAGCAAGCAAGTTGAAGCACCTCCACCAATGCCAACGTCAGAAAGACCTTCCTCAGCTCAACTTCCAGGCTCTTCAGCCGATGCAGATCAAGCCGGCTTCGCCCGAATCCTTGAAATGTTACAGACTCGTAGCAACAATCCTACACCTCAATCACAGGATACTACGAAGCCGCGAACACCTTTGTACGCCAGAGGTCCTGAGCCGAGGCCAGAGATGGAGGGACGGCCATCATCCCAGAGCTTAATATCTATCTTGACCGGTCAAAATCTATCTCAGCAGCAGGAACCCACTCCTATGAGTCAGGATAGATTTGCAGATCCTGGCTCTTCGGCTCCACAACCCGCACATACACGTCAGCAGTCTAGCATCAACAAGGATGAGGTCTTGTTGAATTTGCTACGGCAAGCCAGCCTTGCGCCGAAGCCTGAGCCACCCATGCCGCATCAACAATCTGGGTCTGGCATGTATGGTATGCCAGGTGACCCAAATGCTCGCGCCGCAGGAAGAAATCACATGATATCTCCAGTCCAAGGCCAAGGCCCAATGCCAGGTCAGCGACGAGAGGCTAGCCGGTCGATGTTCGATGACTCTCCTGTATCTGTCTACCCGAACGAACCGGGACCGCGCGAACACATTCAACGACGTCCGACCGAGGGTACACACTCCGGACAGGAAGATCCCTTGATTGCTCTGCTGCGTGGCCAAGCGACACAGAGACCAATGCAACCACAAGGTCCTCCTGGTCTGCAGCGACCACCAGGCCTAGATCAGGTTCCTCGACCTGGTCAAGGTTGGCCGACGCAGCCACCGCAACCCCAGCAACCGCCACAACGTCAAACAACACTTCCGCCTGGATTGTCAGCTGTTCCTCGTGGCATGGCGGGAGCACGATTTGGTCAACCCCAGCAGATCCCAACCCAACAAAACGTTCAACCGCCTCCTCCACAACAGCGAGCACAGCAGCAACGCAAATACACTGGAGAATCGTCTTCGGCGCCAGGAATGCCAAATCTTCCTCCCGGCATGTATCCTCCACCAGGCTTTATGAACGCTGGTCCTCCGCCTGGATTTCCAGGTGCCATGGCCAACCACCCGGCTAGATACCAAGGTGAACCAGGTCCACAAAGTGCGAACCGTGGTTTTATGGAGATGTACGGTGAAGTTGGTGGCAGGGGAGTGGGATTGAGAGGAGGTGCTGGGAATGGTCCTATGCCACCTTTCAGATAGCGTGATCACGGACGGACATGCAGACACCATGAGACTTAGGCGTTCGATTACCAAGCCGGCAGCGCAAAGACGAGTACCAACCGATGGATATGGGCGTGGGTTGACAGCACGGCGAGTGTAAAGTGCGCGTGAAGAATCACGTAACGGCGATGAGCCCTTACTTTGATGGCTTGAAACGCCGCGCTTTGCCCAGCTGATGGCTGCAATATTTCATAGCAGTCAAGTCCCGGCTGGAGTCTACTAGTAAGTGGGACACGCACTGTATCCTTCGTACAGTATTGACTCATCTGCACAACCTCACAAGATACAGTATCACCTGTGTGTTCCTGCTCCTAGGCCTACTTTTTCGTCTGCCTCTTGATCTTCTCCACCAAACTCTTCACATCACCATCGCCGCTCTTGACTGTTCTCGCACTGTCATCTTTATCCTTGCTCTCACCCTTCGCACTCGGCACTTCTTCCTTATCAGCGCCATGCTTCCTCCGTCTCCCCTCCTCAAGCAATGTCTTCATCGCCTTCGTCCCTTTGAACCTCGGATTCGTCGGATCAATAGCAAACTCATGACTCTCAAACAACCTCGCGAATCTGGGGTCTGCCGTATCAACCTTGAAGTCATCACCAACTTCTTCTGTCGCAGCTTTCTTCTTATCGTACTTGCCCTTCTTCCCCTTCTTCCGCGCCTGTTTCTCCGCCCTTTCAATCTCTTTCATGTCGAAGTGTCGGACTCCAGTGGCGTCGTTATCATCAGCCATAAGCAGTTCCAATTCCGCGCGCTGTTTACGTTCGATTTCTTCCTCGGCTTGTCTTTCAGCTTTCTTTTTCAGGCGCTCTTCCTTGCGCATCTTATTACTTGCGGCACGCTCGGCTTTGGCAGACGGTTCGACTGCGTCGTCGCTTTCGTCGTGACCACCAGCGAAGAACGGATCGTTGAAGCCCAGATCATTATCGTTGTCGGCTGCATCTTGAGTTTCTGGCTCCTGCTCAGCGTCGTCTTGATCCTCGCTCACTACCTTCCTCTCTTTGCGCTTCAGCTTACGCTCACGCTCTTTGCGGATATACTTTTCGACCGTCGTCTCGTCTGGTTCCGGCGAATTTTCGAAGACGGATCTCTTCTTCTTGCCATCCTTCTCTGCTGCGAGCCCGGATGTGAATGTGACTTGCATGTCTCCTACAGGCGCCTTTTCTTTCTTCGACTGCTTTGCAGGTTCGGGCGCGAGACCAAGCAAGGAACGCATGCGCTGGCGCTCTTCTTCCTTTTTAGATACTGGCGCGTTTGCGTTTTCTTCATCTTCATCATCTGATGTATCTGAGCCGAGGTATGCCTTCACGTCATTCTCGTCTATTTCTTTCCTGCCACCCTTAAATGCTCGCTCGACTGCTTGTTTCCTGCTACCATCCTCGGCATCCCAAGTCAATTTCACCTTGCTGTGCTGTAGGGCATCTGTGACGAAATTGTTCGGTTTGTAGTCATCTGGTAAACTCTCACATTCTTCCTTGGGCGTGTCCGTCGAGAAATCTGTGTCGTCAGGAACGAAGCGCAGATCAAAGAAATTGGCTGTTCGCAGGTACTCGGTTCCATCGACGGCGTCGTAGATGTGTTTGGCAACATCAGGAGATGAAAATGCCAGAATGCAATAATAGTAGCGTAACCGTTCAAGCTGGTATTTGCGTAGGGCGGCGGAGTCGAAATCCGCACCATCGTCTGGCTGCAGGATGGACTTTTTAATTTCCTCCTCGTCATCATCTTCCTCGGACTCTTCTTCATTTTCTGTTTTTGCGTCGTTGGCGAAGATCTCCTTGGGCGGCCCTTCTAGTTCTTCGCGTTCGAGCCTTTCTCTGCCAAACTCGCTGGGATAGATGGCCACTTTGAGCAATGATCCTGTCGAAGGGAGGAAACTATTGAATACAGCCATCAGATCCGCCGCTCGTATGTTGTCCCAATCCAGATTCACAATGGCGATGCGTGAGGTGACTTCGCCTGTAGGCACGTCTGTTTGCTCTGCTGCTCCAATACCGACTTCATCTTCCAGATCCGCCTCTTCTTCGTCCGACTCTTCATCACTTGTGGTCTCGTCGGACACAGATTCGTCATCTCTGGTATCTCGGAGGGGATCGAAAGGCTTCTCGAATTTGTTCAACTCTTTTTGTACATCATCATCAGCATCAGGTTTGTCACTGTCTTCTTCGTCCTCTTCGAATTCGTATTTCCGCTTCAGTCTCTTTCGCTCGGCATCAGATTCGAGTGGTCGACCGTATCGATCTACCTTGGCTCTTCTAGTGAAGTCTTCATCTTGTAGAGCCCGGCTGAAACGCTTGTCTAATTTGACCTTGTTTTTCTTTCCCGGCAGGCGATATCTTGGATCAGACTGGATGTTGGCAAACCGAGGGTCTGCAATGCGTTCTTCTGTTTGAGGCTTTGCGGAGCGGATGCCCGTCTTCTGCTTTTTGGATGCTCGTTCAGCCATACCGGTGTAGTGGCGTCAATAATCTCTTACACAGTAAGTATTTGGTCTTTATTGCAAACCGCAGTCCGATGACTTTTTTTCAGGTTTGACAGGCGGGGCAAAAACGTGCATATTGCCGTCGGCCACTAAACTTTAGTTGGAGAATTATGAGAATTGTAGATGCAGGTCCGGAGTTGGTGGAGTGTTCAATGCCAAAGTATCGGAAGGTCAATTCAATAATAGGGCTGTTTCGCTCGTCCGTTGGACGTGGTGGGGAGTACTTTGATTGCCTC